>CM048039.1:10740000-11040000 GCA_026259375.1 Verasper variegatus
GTTTTACCGACCAATTTTAACAAGAGTGAAAAGCGTTTTTTAAGGGCTGCATTAATCAACATAAAGACGTCAGTGAGCGCTGGTTTTCAAATGAGGAGTTATTCGCTGCAGCAGCCGCAGGAACCCTGAATCTGAGTCCTTTAGAAACAGAAAAGAATGGAGCCACTTTTCGCTCCTGAAGGCTTCTGATGGTACATTTGTCCGTCTTCTAACATGAGCCTATTGATGGGAGGGAAGGACAGCCACACAATAACAAATATATTCCTTTGATTGTATTCTGCCATCGTTTTTCTTTGTCTCCTTCTTTCTGTTCTCCTCTCTCATTTCTTTCCCCTGCTTCCTGTCCTCATTATTTATCTTTAGTCTATTCTATTACCTTCCCCCAGTTCTTATGCCTTCCTGCCTTCTTGTATTGATTTTCATTTATAGGTTTTCATCCTTTTCACTCCCATTTCTCTGCACTGATGGCACATTGCAGCTTGCCTCTCACTCTCCCTCTTCCCTCACCTCCTCACAAGTAAATGCCTTCCACATTCTCTCACCGTTTGTTTTGTTATAATATCAGATACTTCTGGACTTTACAATGCTAAGAGGCCAGACTGTATCAAAGAGCGTGCACCGCGGGTGAAGAGGTCTCGGTAGCTTTATGCTATTCAAAAGCCATAAAGGCCACCCTCCTTCCTTACAGCATACCGGAGAATAGGAGTTGGTATGGATCCAGAAAGCTTTCAGTGAAAGGAGGATATACCAGTTGATATCAAAAGATTTATTATAGAGTATATTCACTGCTGTATGACTCAATCAGCTTCATGGATGTTGATGTTAAACATATCAAGTGCTGACTGAGTCAGGAGGGGAATCGGCTCAATAAATACATGGTTAGCTCTCTCTGCATCCACATTATGGATTCGGTAATAACAGAAATGTGGCGTGAGAGAAAATATAAAGAAAAATCGGACTTGTCACAGTGTCTCTGCCAATGATTCTCATACCATCACAATTTTCTAATATCGCTGTATAGAAAAATCTCGTGGTTTTTTTAGTAACCTACTGTGTCCACAAATTGTGTTAGAATCAATTTAAACCTTTTTTGTATTTTTCATAAATCTTCTTCTCAATGATATAAACTTGCTGTTAATTTATTTTTTTCAACTTGATGAAACTGTTAATTAGACTTAGGACAAATATTCAACTACCCACTGTTGCTCTCCATTTGTGGGCAAGTTCCATTCACAAAAAGAGTGAAACAAGACTTTCATACTTAAAAGTTCTGCTGTTGGGAAGCAGGTGCAAAAAGAAAGACTTCAGCAGCATCACTAGAAATTAGAAATATTATCCACTGCAGTTGTCATTATCACAGAACTACTGTAACAGAAATAAAGAGGAAGTGGTTAATGGTTAATGTTTAAACAAAATGATGAATTTTAATTTATTTAAAACTAGAATGACACACACTACACTGAGGCCTAACTGTCACAATAAAGATATAAAGTGTGACAATCCTTCTATAAAACACAACTAAACCTTTGTTATATAGTTTATTGACTTGTGTACTTACATTATCAAAAATGTTTCCAATATTGTTCAAAGTCAGAGCAATTCGTCTTTTAATTGTATCAAATCTGTGGGATCAATGTCTCAGGAAAAACACACTGTTAGCCAGTTCGCCTTTTTTTCCTTCCACTGTTTGTATTGGTCACTTTTAATGGATCACAATTAGACATCACCATTTGCTACTTAATGTGAATAAATAGAGTGATAGAGTGACGTCAGGCAGATTTTCATCAGCAATGGTGGTGAAGACAACTCCCATGATCCCACGCTGCTTCACGACATCATCAAATAGTTTCGGAAAAGAAAAGACAGACAGTTTATTACTGAAACATTTCCTCATATATATCTACACAGCAAATACACAGGTCTGATTCTACAAAGAAACATCATTTACCTTTTTAGAGGGATAGTGTTCTGATTGTGTGCTAACCGGACTGTTTGTTTTGACTCTCTAGCCAATGAGGAAGCGGCCGAGTATCAATGAAGCAAACTGTCAACTTAGAAAAGAGATAACATAATGGCGTCATCAGAAATGTGGGCCCTTATTCTCCCGATCCTTACACAAACATGCTAATATCGATGCTGGTTATTAATTAACCAGACAAAGAGTGATCCAAGGAAGCAGGCTGTGTCACACTGATAACGACAGACGCCATCCCTTCCTCTCAAAGACTCATGATAACGAAAAAGAAGAAAGACGGAACAGAAAAGACAGACTGTCTAGGAATTAATGGATGTTACTTATTTAGATGAGTTACTCTCAAAGCAATTCACCTCTCACTATCTGTCATCCTGCAGATTAGGGCTCAAGCATATTTTCTGATTTTAGGCAGAGCAGTGGGAGATCAATATGAGGTCAGAGGAGATACATTCAGCATAAAATCTTGCGATGTTGACAAGTCCAGCTCAAACAATCATGACTCACTTAAAAATCACACATCACATCAATATATGAGAATATTGTTACCTTTTCAAGCTTTTATTTGCCCTGAACTGCAGCGAGGAGCGCTCTGGTTACTTCAGAAACATGTCTTGGCTGGTGACGAGCCTCAGCGCTCCTGATCCTGATTTCCTCCCCTTGCTACTTCCTGCATCATCCAATGTGGGGCACTGGACGGAGTTGGCAATAACTCATCCAGGTATGGTCTTTTTCAGCTAATATTGAAAGTCTGAGCCCACCTTTACATTCCCGTGTGTCTCTCGGTAAACACTTCATCTCATTCTTTACCATGAGGAGAAGCGGAACCTATACTCTGATATAGACCCTAAGCAAATCCATGTCTCCTCTGCTGAGATTTGATATGAATGTGATTTCTTTCATACAGAGATGAACCACAGGGCTCCTCCTTTTGCCCCTCCGCAGGTCCTCACCTCCAGTACTACTTTGCTATTTTCCTTTTACTGATTGAAAAAATCTAAGTGTCCAGTAAAACAGGGGTCTTTGCCCCTGTAGCCTGGCATTACCAAGAGTCCTATTATCCCCAGTGATAGCTCTGAGACGTGAACGCACACACACACACACACACGCACACACGAACAATGGCCATCGATCACACATCACCACATTCTGACAATCTGCAGACGCCCATACACACTCACACAGATAAATGCGCACACAACCGCATGCTCGCACACACACACATACACAGACACACGTGCACACAGTTACAACAAAAACATTGATTGCCCCCCTCCCTCTGCAGAAAAACGCTGCCAATCTTCACCAGGCTGTAATTTTATGGCACAACAAAATGAAAGGGTAATTTCAGCGGAATAGTGAGGGAGAGGCACAATCGCAGATAAAGGGACAAAGTTTGGTGTCTGAAAGGCCGGTGATGATGATAGCAGCCGTGGAGCGAGGGAGAAAGGAGAGAGAGAAAGGCCGTTTGACAATGCTGACAGCCTCACGCCTCGCTGCCCAGCTCAGCAGAGAAAGACAGGCGCTAAAACACTGCAATTTAGATGGTTTACATTGTCAAAGGACGAGGACAATCTGTGGAGGGTTTAACGGGTTTAACCCTCCTATTGTGCTCAGGTCAAATTTGACCTGTTTCAAAGTTTAGACGTGTGAAACGTAGCCTACCTTTATATTTTCTGTTTAAAACCAGGTTTCTTTACATTATTAATAACAGTCAACTGGATTCTACAGAGCACATTTCGGTGCCTAATAGAGGCAGAGGCAGAGGAGTTACATCTGGTTGTTATGGCTCAATGACCTGGTAAGTATGGGTTCTTTATACAGAGGAATACTAAATGTTGTCAAAACATTGCAGTTAACAACATTTCTACAAAACTCAAATAATAGGTATAAAATCCTGTCATAATAGTATGATAATATTGTGTAGTAAAGAGAGTGTATTGAATTGAGTAGAGTGGCACATACCTTCCTATAGTATAATTTTCAAGCCATCCTAGGACCCCTCCCACCTCCAACACCTTCCCCTCATAACTTTCCACTTTGACTTCTCTTCAGTTCATTTTTTTTTATTTAACATGTTTAATTTGTTATTGAAAAAGACTGAAAATGTGAGATTGTATTATAGATTGAATTAAAAAAATTATAAAATAATTTGCTGCAATGCTACATTGAAAAATGGTTAAAATCACTATCATTCTATTACTATTGCTTCTACCGATATAAATCATCTTCATGGTCCTTTATAGATATATCATTTATATTTGTTACAGATAGTTTTGTTTATCTTTGTTTATTGCCACAATAAAGTACACAATAAAGGAGCAGAGACACTTTTTCTTCTGATCCACTTTTGACAGAGGTAATCTTGTCCGTGTCTTTCCCCAAACCACAGAACAAGATTATGTCAGAAATGGTACTTTAGTGTAAGAGTGTGTCCAGAGGATTTTATTGCGATGATTTTATTGCGATTAGTCACTGTTGCCTACTCTTCCTCGCTCTCTCCTCCTTTTTGTGCCAGATGGTATCAGTTTATTGTGCAGCTCCGATGAAGAGGCGCTGTACCTTTTATTCAGTTTGAAGGAAGGCCAAGATAGATTGCTATTGATAACTTCAAATGGAGGCTTTGGTCTGTGGTTTTCAGAGAGTGAAAGATGTCCAACATTTTCTGCTCTTCCTGCGCTCACAGACAGTCAGGAGTGCTGTCTCTGTATTGATGAATACACTCTGCCAAACCAAGAGGTCTCTGACAGTTAATCCGTTTTTCTTCTCTTTTGTTTTTCTACTTTTATCAGTTAGTAACTCCTCTCTTTTTGGCAGATTTAATTTGCTTAGTGGACAAAAGCTGGGAAATCTGCAAGTCTCAAACCATCAATAATGACAAGAAGATCAACTTTCATTCAATACCTAAGAAACACAGGTGAATGTACAGTAATAATAGCATTATTGTAAGAGCAACATGCAATCTTTTCAGATAAAAGTGATAACCTGTATGTCTGTTATTCATTTTAATTAAGCAACAAATCAAACACCACTGATGTTCAATGTGTGACAGATATATAATCACACAGTCGGTAGTTTTAGATAATTAGGAAATGTTGCTGTCGTTGCAGATTTACGGATGAATAATGAACTTCAAGTCAAGAAAAGTTTGCTAATAGAATAAACACATTTTGGTTTTCATGAACCTCATTGTTTTACAGTTTTGCAGATATAGAGGATGTTGCACGTTGTTAAACCTGATGAGACAAATTGTGATTTGTGAATATGGGCTATAGAAATAAAATTGGATTTATTTGATTAAGCTATATGGATCATTGCAGGAAATTTAGCTTCTCCTCTCCACAGAAATTTGTAAGCAGAGCAGATTTCACTGTTTCACTGTCTAATGTGACCTCTTGTGGTTTAGGCTTGGTCGTCTGAATGAATATGGCACTAATTCCTTATTTGTAGCAGCATAGCTCTCATGATAGCAATGTTGTTGGGTAATTAGGGTAGTTCTCGATCCAGACTTAAATATACAATTTGTGGCAATGACGTCAGTGATGCATGGTAGCAGGAGGAATTGTATAATGTTCTGTGACCTTTCATCTAGCACCATCATGGGTAAACTTTAACTGAGCCAATACTTTGGTCTATGACTTAATACTTGAAAGCATACTATAATAAAAGGTTAATACAATAAACATTAAAACATGTAAATATCAGGATGTTAGCATTGTCTTTGTCACCATACTAGAATTCAGCTCAAAGCCAAACTCCCTCAAGTTAAGATTCAAACCATGAACTGCATCATCCCTAAATATTGATATTTGATATTTTGCTACAACTTGTAAATCTTGCTTTTGATGTGTTTAAATTAGATAAACAAATGTTGGGCCTTTCTCAAGGCCCAGAGTTTGCTCAGAGTTCGCCTTTTACACATGCACAATACAGCAGGAGGTTCTCTGCACAGAGGTGTTCACAACAGCATCAAATCCTCCACATTACTCATGCGTGAGGTGGAGCAGTCGGGGGCAGCAGACAGAGACAGGAAGTGATGTATTAACTCTGCAGCGGAGATCACGTGATTATCTTGACAGCACACAGACACCGGTGTCGGCTCTTATTACCACAAACTGTCTGGACATCTTCTTCTGTGTCTGCTACTTGTATGTCACCGCTTTTCCTGCTGAGAGATATATGTTTTCTTTTTGTGTTTTTCATTTCTGTGTCTGCCGTGTGTTAGAAGCGTCATCAACCAACGCACTCGCTCACGGTGAACACCACCGCTGTGTTGAGACATCGACCTCTACTGGATTGCGGAGCGTCTCGCTCGGACATTTGCATTCACACATGCACCTTTTCCGGAGAAAATACGGAGGAACTGTTGAGTCCAGTGCATGTCTGAAAGGAGCTTAAACCATTGTTCCAGAAACCTGTAACCTCAGCATCTCTCTCCTTCAAACTAGTTTCTAAAGGAGAATTCCTGCGCTGCCACATGACATGACTGTACTTATTGTAAGACATTTTGGATAAAAAGTGTCAGCTCAATGAAATGTAATGTAATGTAAAAGCGCCCATTTGAGCTGATGATCACCTTGACAACCTCATTTTGCCATGTATTGGATTTTACAGCTTTTGTCATACTGTAATGGACTGTGTTGAATTTGTCGAACTAAAACTTGGGGGAACAAAGAAGGAAGAAGATAAACAACTAGAAAGAAACCCTGAGAGAGTGATTTTCAGCAGAGGGTAGGGTTAGATTGGGCTGGCGACTGAATATTGATGACAGTTTAAAGAAGTGCAACTGGGTTGTTGAGCTAACCAGAAGAAAGTTGGAGGGAGATGGATAGATAGATAGATAGATAGATAGATAGATAGATAGATAGATAGGGATGAGGAGAGAAATGGGTGGGAGACAAGAGTTTGGAGGAGGGGGTCGCAGTTTAGAGGTCATAACCTTGAGTATTGATCAGGTTCTGTCATTTCCATGGCGACTGGAGGCCCCCTCTCTCTGACCTGCTGGAGTACATTAAACCTGAGATCCATAACACCCGTTTGTTCTCTCCTTCTCTCACTCTCTTACTCCTTCTCCCTCTTACCTCTCCCTCTATCTCACACATACTATGACACACCTACACAGAGGTGCAAACACACTCATCAATACACACGCACACCCTCACACCCACACACACACATATACGTACACACACAAACACACACATATACACAGCTGCTCATCCAAGCACAGGAAGAAACTGAATTAAACCTTAAAAAACAATCTGGGCCTGCAGAAAGGACAATTCATCATGATCTGTGTGTGTCAGGAGTGTGTGTGCGTGCATTTGTTTGCGTGTGTGTGTGTGTGTTTGGGTTTGGCAAAGTGTGGAGGTGGAAGGGGATGACTGCAACATTCCAGCCACTGCCCAGTTGTCCACACACACACACACACACACACACTCACACAAACTGTGCTCACTTCACAACATGGATCTTTAAACACTCATCCACATTCCAGCCAAGGTCAGCTGGATTGTAAATGAAGCTACACATCTGTCCCGGGTGTGTGTGTGTGTGTGTGTGTGTGGGTGGGTGTGGGTGGGTGTGTGTGTGCGACTGAGAGAAAGATGCTAAGTATGAGAGGAGAGACAGAAGGAGGGAAGACAAGAGATGAGAATGAACAGAGAGTTTGGGGCATAAACCAAATCAAGGACGATTGTTAGATTTGGTAATTGACTTCATTTCCCACACTTACCTTTCTCTCATTCCACTTGGCAGAATTTACTTTATATCCATTTTTCTCAACTTTCCTTTTTCTTTATACACCATTAAAAGATGCACTTACTTTTCATCCTTCTCTCTCTGCTATCTAATTTGCTCTGCCATTACTGCTCACATCTGTTGATCTCTTAAGCATTCTTCTCTCTGTTCTCTCTCTCTCTCTCTCTCTCTCTCTCTCTCTCTCTCTCTCTCTCTCTCTTTCTCTCTCTGTCACTCTTGGAGGTGACTGGGGGGCAGGAGAAGGGCTCTGTAGTTTGTCCCGTAGGCTGGCAGGGGCCCGCAGAGCCGAGGGGCAGCCTCTGTGAGGAAATGATTTTCTCGGTGCTGAGGAGGACACTCCAAATCATCTCCAGCAATCTCAGTAATGGCCCTGAGACGCTGCTGCCTTTGTCCTGTAATGGTGACAGATGACTGGCCGAGCAGACTGGGGGCCGTCCAGACGCCTTGTGAAGGGGGCGAACAGACCTCCATGCACGCGCACGCAGGTCCACACACAAACACTTGCATAAAGCGCCACTCCACTAGCAGCCGGAGTGATTGCGGGTAATTGTCTCTTCTTGGGCTGTGGTGTTAGTGGTTATCCTTAACGATCACTTTCAAAGAGGAGTTCTAACTATCAGTCCTTTCACAGGAAAGATGATTCCACTTTACAGAGTCACGTCTGTGCACTGCACCACCACCACCACCACCATCTATTCCTCCTTCAAACATAAGAGCTGAGGCACTACTGTTTTTACTGTTACTGTGTTTTCACTTCTCATTACCACACTGTTGATACATGGGAATGTCAACAGTTATCACAAACATGCATGACTTGTATTTGGTCGGCTGGAGTAAATTATAACCTGATAATTTTTTGTAAAAGACTAGAAATGCCCTCAGTAAAGCTCATACCTTCTCCAAGGCCAAACAGCCCCCTTCAATTCAATCATGATGCCCCAAAATCCCTAAATGAATATGCATTAATTGTTCCCTGGGAAATCAGTAAAAATGACAATCACAATGTTAAAGGAAGTGATAAATTCCTGAATGAAATGGGTTCTTCCATGACAGATACTGCGTCCTTCCACCAGATTTCTTGATAATCTGTCCAGTATTTCTTGTATAATCTTGCTTTAAAACAAACAAACCAACCAACAAATGAACAGACGGGGGTGAAAACATAACCTCCTTGGCGAAGGTAGTGAGAAAACCGATGCCTTGAATTTCATGATGAAGGTGCTGAAATCAACAGTGTGTGTTCTGTTCATGAACAAATCATCAAGTAATTTTAACAGAATATTCAGATCATGATCGAGGTGAAAATCAAGGTTTAGAAATTATAAAAGAGGTGATGAGTAACTTGGTTTTCTACGATATAATAGAAAGTAGTGTACACATTAGACTGGTTTTATTCAGGCATTCACATACTTACACTTAAGTTTCCCTATGATGCCACTTTATACCTTTACTCAGACTGATGATCTACATTTATTTGACGGAACACATAAATTATATTTAAATATGTTAACAACAGTATATTAAACAGTAAATTAGCTCCACTTCTACCAGATATATTATTAGTGCAGTTAATGCATTAGAATTTATACTCATATCATATATATATACACACACAGATATATATATATATATATAATATTAATACTAGTTTAATAGTATAGCTGATACTTAGCAATTACACAAATATAAAAATCAAACTCCACTTGACAGATACGAATAAAATAAAGCCATAGCATCATTTTTCGCAATTTTTTTTAGTTAATTACAGTTATAGTAGTTGTTTTGTAGATGCTGCATTTAACATTTACGTCTGGTTTGTACTTCTTTAGGATCTTGCATGTTTCTAAAAATCTCCATTTTGAATTGGTGTTGCCGTGTATTGAGTCCTCACATTGTCTCACTCACCAGGCTGTAAAAAGGACAGTTTTTGATCAAAAAGGTTGAGAACATGAATTGAATGGTTTGTCTTGTCCTAAATTTTGACTTTTAGCCAAACAAGAGTCAAACACATGTCGGTGATAGAATCAATGGCTGTAAATGGAGAAAGCCTGTTGTCTTGTTCCAGGCCTGGTAAAGAGGAGGTGTGAGATGTTCAGTCGCAGTCCCAGTGGTCCGAGGTGTTACCTTCATTTTAACTTGTTTGGTAGCTACTGTATCACAATGATCCAGACAGACTAGTCATGAAGAAAGAGTGTCCATTAGCGTGAAAGGTGTATTCTTTAACTTGCTGACCCTCTTTACTCTGTTTTTTTTTTGGCAGAGTTTGAGTTGTTTATCACACTTTCTACAAAGGCTTTCTGTTTTACTCCATTTCATTTTGAATTGCAGAATTGATATTGTTAAAGTTCAAAAAATAGTTGTCATTTTTCACTCGCAGTATCAATATAAATAGACCTGTATATTTGGTCCTAGATTTTTGGGGTTCTAGGTCAATTATTAATGATACAAGCATTTTAATGTGGCATCTAAGGAACATGCGTGTCTGATTCCATCCACACGTTCTTACAGATTAGGTTTGGTGTGAGAGCTGTATGCTTGTTGCTTGAACGCACGCAATAAAAGCGATGTCTGCCAAGTTTATGCTGAATCTTGCCTGCCGAGAAGGGTGAGAACTTTATGGATGTTTTGACTGGTTATAGATGCTCATTTACAGGGGGGTTTGAGCCATTCACTTGCTGTTTAGGGCTGTTGCCGACAGCAAAGATACACAGCAGGTTTTGAAGCTGGTGGGCACCCTTATCTGAAGATCAGACTAAGGCGCTCCTAAATCTCCACACACGCCATCTGATCTTTCCCGACTCTAGCTGGGACAGTAACTTGCTATGATAAATAAACTCAATTAACTTTACAGTAACTCTTGTGTCTTCTGAGGTCGGGTTCGATGTAGAGAGATGTTCTGCTCTGTGCAGCCAACAGCAGAGCAGTTTGCGTGCTTGGTTTGCTCTGACATATTCTTACAGGACCAGCGATTGGCCTGGTTCTGAATCTGTGGTCTGACCCACTTAAATTAGCACTCCAAATGTGAATGGCTCACTGATCCACATTTTTCAGACAAAGGCAGCCAAGCTGACTTGGTGTGATGTTTAGATTTTCCTGTATGTAGCCACCCAAGAGACCCAAATAGATGTTCTATTGAAGCACTGAAAAGTGACATTTTCATAATGTGTCCCTTTTAAAACTACTCCAGCCTTTGTCCATTGATCTTTAATTCCACAACTGCAGACTTCTATTAGTGCATACCACCAATACGAATCAATAGGCAGTGGATATGGTCAATGGCCGCCCCCTCATTAGAAGATGCCCACCAGCAGGCCTGAGGGCAGATCAAAAGGGCTGGTCTGAATATTGCCTTCAGGAAGGGAGATTATTTTTTTCTTTTCAAACCACTACAGTCATCATGTCTCATTCTGTGATGCATGTAGGTGTTGCATTGTGTGGGACTTCACAGGCAGACTATCATGTGGGTCTGTGTCTGTGTGTATATCCTCCCACTGCTCAGAACCAAGACAGGATGGATCTTGTCTACAACTTTTCATGAGTTATGGAAAACAGACCTCTATAAGACTTGCTAACTGCATGGACTTTATTATATTGTTTGGATTGTGCCTTTGGGTTTGGGGATTGGGGTGGTTTGGTTAAGGAGGTGGAGCATTGGTGTGGTTGGAAGGTTCCTGATTTGATCCTCAGCTCTTCCAGAGAACAAGTCAAAGTGTCCTTCATGAAGACACTCAGAACCTTAAGTGCTCCTGATACTGTGTCCTCAGTCTGAATGTATGTGTGGAGGATATAAACATGGTAAAGCAGGTATAGTGCTTTATAAATGCTGTTGGTTTACTATTTAAGGGCTTTAAGGAGTAGTAGTGCCAAATGTTTTACACTGGTCTATCTAACACCATATGATTTTTACACTTTTTATTTAAGGCTTTGAAACACTGAGCTATTAGAAAGTGGAAACATATGCTACATGTTTTAGTTGTATCATTCAGGCCTAAGTGATGCTTCAACCTTCCTGGAAAACGGACCTGAATAAAAGCCTTCTCAAGAGGACGCTTACTGTAGAACTGTCTGGATTAACTGCACTTACAATATGTTGTACATCTGTGTGTGTGTGTGTGTGTGTGTGTGTGTGTGTGTGTGTGTGTAGCGGCCCATGTGTAAGGCAGTGGAAAGTGGTCGGGGCCAAATTGCTTTATCGTTTGTGGATGAATTGAATAAAGTCATATCAGGCTTTTTGGAATTTTACCACAGGGTTCAGGAAAATTGGTTAGTGGAGCAATCTAGCTGAGATTTCCAAGATCCTGTTACACACTCACCATGCACTCAGTCAGGGCTGTATTGGAAAAACACCTCATGGGCTTGGAAAAGGAGAAGTACAACCATACACAAAGTCATAGCAAATGTTTTGAATGTTGAAAGGAGAGATGTAGCTGGAAGATGACACAGGTAATAGTTTTCTTTCATCAAACTTATGATACTAGAATTCCCTACACTGTGTTTTTTCCATATCTTTTGGCAGCACAGTTAATAGACTGGAACACTTTCTTGTTGGTGACATGTAGCCTTCCCGACCGGAGGTCAGTCAGTGCTGATTATCTGCCCAATGGTCCTGAAGTGTGAGCGCATTACAAAATAATCTTGATGCTATCGATTAAGTCGCAGCCTACCGGATCTCGAATTGTAAATATGAAACCTTGTTTGCTCTGACAGAAATCCCCAATAGCCAATGATGGCGAACTGAATGGGAAGTGTCACCAACCAGATGTTGCATATAGCTACGACTAAAAACAACGATACATTTCCAACTCACCTCCATTAATATAACTGGAGAATGTCAGAGTGAGTCCATGTGAGAATACAACAGGAAAAAGTCTGGAAAATTCCTAGTGTTTGGGCGTGTGTTTGATCGTGTTTCTAATATGTAACAGGCGCAAAACGAAACAGATATCTAAGGATAAAAAAGACACACTTAGAAGATGCTGATGATGATGTCAATTTGGAAAGACAACAAAAATAGTGAGGTGTTGGTCATAAAGAATTTATACATCATGTTCATTCAGCTGCATACTCTACCCATACCCCACCCCTCACCTGAATGTTCTGGTACATTTCCTGTTTTTGTGAACGTGTCTGACTCGGACAATTGTGTTTTTCTGGAAATCCAATTGTCCACACTTTTCCCAGTGCTTATGTCTCAAAACGGCTATAGTAGTGTTTCCACCATATACAGTACCCAAGACACCTTTTAGAAGATTTTCGTTTTATCACAAGTCAGATTACAGGTCCAGGGCAGTTGTTCTTTTTAAATCCATCTGTGTAATCTGCTTTGGTCTATCTCTGTCTGAAATGCGTGTTCCATTACTTAAAACATGGCTCAACATTAGCACTGGTCAATCTGCCACAGTTATCACTGTAAACTGCATATATGTGGTTCAAGCACTGACCAACACTTGCTAGAGCTCAGTGAGGAACCTGTCTGTCACAAAGGGCCAGAGTAAAAACCACCAGCCCATCCCCCTTCCCACACAACAAACACAAAACTGCTATAAGTATACATTTATTGTGTTCTGTTAAATGGCCTGAAACTTTAGGTGGCCGTTTAAATAAGAGCCTGTGTGCATGCTGCATGTTTGTCTGTCTTATATGTGGCTGTGTGCACTTGTGTGTAAATGTGTGCGCGTGCATCTTTGCAAGGTGGGGCAATTTGATAAATGACGCTAAAGTAGAATAGACTGGTGTTCAGATGGCTTCAGCCTTGTAAAGATGTGACAAATGACGGAGCAGAAAGTATTGATTCTAATCTCTCTCTGGTGCAGTGTTTCACTGTGAAGGTTGCACGCATACAGACACGCACTCACACACACAGTGCATACATACAGTGCATAGTACATACATGCACGGTCACACACAAAAAAAGTAGCACAAGGACAGTGTACATGCGATGAATGAATGCCTTATGTGTGCCCATGTGCAGAATGTGTGACTTGTGTGTGAATTTGAGAACATGGATGTCGTTGCAAAGAATATGTGTGTGTGTGTGTGTCAGTTACATCTGTAATGTACTGTACTTTGTGCACATACGACTGTGGTCTTTGTGCGTGTGTCTTCTTGTGTTTTTCCATTGTTAGCCATGTTCAGATGCCAGCAGGAGTTCCTGGTGACTGTGTTTTAACCAGCTGTGTTTCTCCACGCTGTCAAGCACATTCAGTTGCTCAGATGATATTTGTGTGTGTGTGTGTGTGTGTGTGTGTGTGTGTGTGTGTGTGTGTGTGTGTGTGTGTGTTTGTGTGTGTCAGGCTGTTTGTCAGGGTGCATGGGAGTGTGCGCCGCGTTAGCATGATCACACAAGGGGGCAAAGGTCAAAGACAGCTAACCAGAAGAGGAGAGGAAGGGGGAGTGGAACCGATCAGAAGAGAAGGGATGGAGGGACATGGACGGCCAGAGCAGGATATAATCCAGTGGGGGAGGGAAGGATATTTTCTCAGTGGACATGGATGAATGGATAGATAGGTTTATGTATTTCAATTACATATTAAAGGTAAAGTTATTGTATTAAATATATTGTGTGTTGAATGTGTACATTTATGTATATGTTTAACTTTATTGAATTAAATTACTCAAGTTATTTGGTTTATTGACACTAACTCAACATGACAGAAAACACATCCCTGAATGTGACCCTTTACATTGGACTTATGTCATACAGTTACATGGACATTTATTATGTAATTACAATATATAGAGTCACAGTTTTAGGGATAGGCATTCGGGTCAGGCTCATATAGCTCTTGATCGAGGGAACAGAGGTTGAGTGTGAACACTGAATGGGTCCTTTTTGTGGTGAGTGGGGTTTCCCTGTTACATGAAGACATTAATTATTCAATCAACAGTGTCCTGTGGTTGATTTAAAAAAAAAAAAAAACTACCAGCTTCCTACTTGCCACAAAGAGTCCCAGTGGAGAACTGCTTTCTAGCAATGGACAAATGGATAGCTCTATGGAGATTTTCAGTTAAAAATCAGCTTGTCTCAAAGCTGTTATAATATAAAACATTAGGGGTGGCTGAGGATGTAGAGAGGGTTGGTCACAAATCATAAGGTTGGTGGTTCAATCCACAGCGAACTGCCTCCGACGGAGATAGTGTGAAAGTGTGCGTCGATGGGTGCATTTGGTGGTAAGACTGGAAAAGCTCCATATAATAACTATATCTCATACATGATGCTACCCCAGCATGTTTCATCAGTGCTGAAAACCTGTTTGAATATCAAATCAAATTTAATTTGTTTAATACATAATCACAAATCCCAGTAAAGGACTTAACAGTCTGTAGAAGGTGCGACATCCTCTGCCCTTAACCCTACACTTCAAAAAACATTTTAACGATGGAAAAAATAAAACCTCAGGGAAAGTCACAAGTGAGGGATTCATCTCCCAGGACACACAGAAGTGCAATAGATGTGTGTAACAGAGCACGTCAACACAATATTTAAAACATTCATGAGAAAAGACCATGTCAAAAACTAATTGGAGAGGTGTATAAATAAAAGTGAAACCACGTCTGTAGCTGCTTCCTGCATCATTTTAAGACAAATCTCCATACCTGTTTTTTTAAGGCTGAATTGGCAGTTTGCTTCCAGCTCGTCATTGCACGTTCATGTAAAAAGTTGACGTTGAACTTGACCACCTCTTTGTTAATTATTGCTCTGCTTTTGTCTCAGTGAAGCGGTTGAGGTTTCCCTGAGCTGGAAACAATGGCAAACATGGAGCGAGACAAAGACACTCGGGGTGAGATTGGGTTTGCGGCTGCATACTGATGATAGAGTCTGAGGAGAAGAGAACAAGTGCAAGTGGAGAGGTCTTGAGGGAGGTGACCAGAAGCTTTGTGCCTAAAGCTATATGAAAACACTATTTGTTGTACATACACACGCTCACACAAACACAGTCATTACTGTCTATCAGTCAGTGCAGGGAGAGAGCTTTCAGCGGGGGGTCAGAGCAGAGGTCAAAGGCATTCAGAGGACCAACCACCACCCTCCCCATCCTCCTCACCACCTCCTCCCCTGTTGCAACGCCTGCCATCACTGTCGCTCACTCCCAATCAAGCCCTTCGCGCTCACCTCTGCTCTTCCAATCTCTATGATGTGTGTGTGCGGCACCCAGGCATACTGAAACACAGCTCATCCCCCTGATGCTGCCGCTCCTGAGGCTGCTGCAGGAGGGGGCATTACTTCCGACCCCTGACCTTGGCAGAATTGACTCCTCACCAGGCCTGTGGGGTCGCTCACCCTTGACCTCCGAGGTCGCTCAGTCAAAGCCAGCCAATCGCGTTTCTCTTTGATTCACTCTCTGACCCTCTGCTCGGAGCGAAAGAGGCTGGCCTACAGGCGTGGGGGGAAGCTGACCATGAAAACATACCACCCTGCTGCGATGGAGCATATGTTGTAGCGTCTGCCTATCATGGCAGATCTGTAGTGTTTCTGTCACAGGAGCCTGTGCTGAGAAGCCTCGCTGCTTGTGTGTGTGTGTGTGTATGTTAAATAGAATCACATTGTACAAAGCAGTGGGAGCTGAAAAGTGTGACTGGTGTGAAGTGACATTTGACAAACCAGAGAGGCCCCTATATGAAACACCCCGGAGCATCTATCTATATATATATATATATATATAGATATTCAGGTTGGGATATATGTGGTCTCCTGCTGGTCTGGCCTGGTCTCGGGGAATGGAGTTTACTGGAAAGTGATGGAGAATCCTTACGGTCATGAACGTTGGTGTAATCTAATGACCGCTCACTCAGAGCAGGAGGGTAGAAGAGGAGGAGGAGGTGGTGGAGGCCACGGGAGGAGTGGACAGGAGGGGAGGAGATGATGGGGGGGATGGTCAGGAAGGATTGGTGATGGAGTTCTGGAGGGAGGGAGAGAGGGGGGGGGGGGGGGGTGATCTTGTGTCCTCAGGACTGGCCGGCTGGTGTTGACCTCTATAAGATCAAATCAGATAACCAGCTCTCAGTCAAAGACAATGTCTTGTCGTGTGCCTCTGAAAACCTAATACAGGTTCACATTCGTCCTGGGCTGGATCCACAGAATATTTCATCAATTATTTACCACAGAGAGTTTGTAATTGAGATTAACCTTATTCGCGTCCGTGCTGCCTGGTGGAGGTTTGTTCAGCTTCGTATTTCTCAGAGCGGATTGATCGTAGGTTAACCAGGGAGCACTTAATGGTCACAGAAATACCATCTGTAAACGAAAATACACATGGAATGACAGTCGGGACCTTCTGTGTATTGTTTGGTTGAATATATTCATTTTATTGTGTTTAGTCATGTGTGGTGTGTGTCCATTGTGTGTGTGCGTGTGTTAGCTGCATGTGTGTGTGGCCTGTTGACCTCCAAGAATTTATGGGCTGCAAGTGTGAGAGCTTTGTCACAGAGATATATCTGCAGGACCCATTGTGTTAATGCAGTGTGTGTTTGTGTATGTGTATTTGTCTCTTTCGGTGTTTCCTGCAGTGTGTGTGTGTGTGTGTGTGTGTGTGTGTGTGTGTGTGTGTGTGTGCGTGTGTGTGACAGGGACTAATTCCATTAGTGGTCTAGTGCTATGGGAGATGAGCAGGGATTGACAGAGCTACAGTCGTAATGAATTGGCTCTGGCAGCATCACTCAGCCTATAAGTCCCCCCCCCACACACACACACACACCTCTCTCTCCCTCTCTCCCTCTCTCCCTCTCTCCCTCTCTCCCTCTCTCAGCAACACTTTCATCCAACTGCCTCTCAATAAACACGCCCTCGTTAGGAGCCTCGCTCACTAATCACCGCTCTTCATTACCGCCGCCTTCACTTAACTAGGCAGTTTCATTACAGCTGCTGTGCCTGCAAAATGCCAGGCTGCCTGCATTCACAGGACGACTATTCATCTCCAAGTCGCCCAATTGTGTTTTGTTTAATTCGCTGCTTCCCACAAGGGAAACGGTCTCTAAAAAAATTGTTCTCCGCTCCTTGGCCATGAAGTTTCTGTTTCTAGTTTGACCAATCCCATTTGAGCAGGCTGTGGTAAACAGTCTGTATGGAGAGCAAAAGACCACATTGACTGAAATGCATCCAGCTTTTTTAATTATCTGCACTTATGTGCTGATAGCTGTCATTAGAGATTAGCCACAATGTTTGTGGATTCAAAACACTGACAAAAAGAATCGCTGTTCGCGTTTCGTTTGAAAACACATTCAACTCATGTGATAAAAGAAACAATGTAAACATGTGTACTGCGAATGGAAGACAGAGTCTTTGCCCAGATATTCTCTGTCTGCACAAGAGGCCACAAAATATTGGCCGTTGGGCCCAGAGGCCGATTCATCATGAGATGATTGCCAGTGGACTTCAAGATTGCATCTACTTTTATTTCCTTGAGCTTCAGGATCATGTCACGTTTGTCTGGTCATCTGCTCGACTCGCTGTCTCTTACATTTGCCACACAACGCACATAACAGCTCATTTCCACCAGTCCCCCAGCTTCACTCAACCCCCTCCCTCCACTGGTCCTCTTCCCAGCTCACTCTCCTCCGTGCTGTTCAGTCATCCAGCCCCAGTCACTGCTCAGACCTGTGTGGCTCATCCTGTAAACCATCTTTCCCTCTTTGCTCTCAGCCTTCACCTGCCAGGACCCTCATCTCACCAATAAATCTTCACTTTATAACTTGTACCTATGTTCTTCATGTCGGTTCACCCATTCAAGTCTGAAATCATGGTTATTTCTTCCTGATGACACAGTTACTAACTCACATGATTAGATCATTCACTGCAGGTGGTTCTGTGACAAACCACTATTTTTTTTTCCGGATTTTAAAAACTGAATTTCTGAGTTTTTAAAATCATTTATTCTCGCAATGTAACGTCTCCTTTCCTGGCTCCACTATGCCATCATAGAATCCAAAACTCAGATGTGGATGTTTCCAGCCATGTAATATAAAAGTCTGTCAAATTGTGAAATACAAAATGTAGGGTTTTGTGTGTCAATTACTGTTTAATCACTCTGACTTATTATTGGATCTTCATGTGCTAGAGTTCTCAAACCAATGACACTTAGCTCTGACCACAATATTCACACTTGCCTTTTCCTGTCAGCTCTTTTTGCAGTGACATTGCCAATAATCCAAGTTCCATAAAAACTCTCCACTCCTTGTGTAACATCTCTGATATTTTATATACAGATATATTTTTGACAGTGTTGGCATATCTGGTCTTTGGAGTTTGTCTGAGATCCAACCCTGACCCAATCCTCAACCTTCACTTCAAATATCCAACATAGAAATACAGTTCATCATGTATCAACTAGACTTGACAAATAGAGGACGAGAAGCCTTTGGGCAACATCACTGACCTTCAGGTGGAGAAAGCCCCTTCTCCTGTATGGAGGAACCCCACTGGTTGCTGCAGAGCCATCTAACCCAGTGATAAAGGAAACCAAGGTGGCGGGGGGTTCTACAAAGGGCACACAATGTGGATACAGGAGGCCCAGCAGCACGCTGAAGATGAACACACTCAGGGTATGTAGGTCTTTATCCGAGCGTCTTGAATCGTTGTCCTTTGTGTGCATTGTGTGGTGACTGAATGTGATCCGATGTCAGGTCTAAATGGACAGCTGATGCAGATGATACTTTTGCTGTCAAGAGCTTTTCAAGTTTGCCATATAACGTGCCTTGTAAATGGTAACAAGTGTTAGGAAATTCAGCTGGTCTATAAACATCTGTCTATCCAACAGCCCAAAGTGTGCTTTCAACAATAGAAACTTGATTTATTGGAGCTTTCTTATCTGATGTAAAAAGATCATTTCAAATGTGGTTTGAAAAATAAAAGCTTCCCAAAAAACCTTCTTTTGTTGACGAAATAAAGATGAGAAAATTACAAAGTCCTTTGAATGACTGCCCTACACATTTCTCTTATCTTCAGCTCGACATCATTGTAATCAAGAACGCACTGACAATAGTTTGATGATTGGATGATGCTATGCACTTGAACGATATGGCTGGAAGAGAATTTCAGAAATGTTTTCAGACATTCACTGAAGTTCAGTTGCTCCAGAATTTTACTGGAAGTTTTCCTGCAAGCAAAGAAGACACTGACGACACCGGCAACATATTTTGAGAACTTTTGATGATAAAAATGGCAGTGTGGTATTTTTTTTCCAAACATTTTCCAGTGCTCATGTTTGAAAACAGCAATTGAGTGAAGTGAAAAGAACGTGACGGCAACATATATAGGTTGACATTAAAGTGTGAGGTTCTTTAAACAAACCCTGACATTTTATCTCAGGCCTAAGGCTACGACTAACTATCTGAAAACACCTGATTGAAATGAACACTACATTGGGGCCATCAGAGTCATTTGACAAAACCATCTGACTGCGTTGTCCCCTCAGTGAGCTGATCAGTGACACTTCCTTAGCAAGAGCAAGAAAATGGAGACGTTCAAATTTCCCTTTTCACTCACATAAATTTTGGTCTTTTCGTGTAAAAAATAACAGTATGGGTAAAAAATATAAATAGTAAAAAAGGTTTTTATGTTGTTAATAAGTTGCATTTCTCCACAGTTTGTTCAACACGTTGTGTCCCCTGTTGTTAACCCAGGGAGATTTATAGCAGTAGAGTGTATGTCGGCTATTGCAGCCACTTTTCTGCTGGGGTTATGCATGCTATAAATCCACATCACTTCTGCACTGTCATTACACAAACAGGTTGCATTTCAGAGGAGAGTCTATGAATTAGTTTTGTTGCACATGCCTTTATATTGCTGAATCAAACTGTTGATCGTCTTTTGTGTTTGTGCTGTACTCGTTCTCTGTTACCCCCTGATGTTGGTCATTCTTCTGATCTTGTCTTTTGCTCTTTTATAAGGACATTGATTCTGTGGGTCAGGTCTGCTGACCAGTTTCCTCCACTCCTCTCAGAGACTCTTTCATGTTCCCAGCAGCAACCTGACACCTGCTCTGGACCCCAGCAGTCAGCCTCTATAATCCATACATCACAAACACACACACACACACACACACACACACACACACACACACACACACACACACACACACACACACACACACACACACACACACAGATGTGTGAATGCAAAAGTCACATGCCTCCTCATAAAACCAGTATGATTATATAGTTTTCTACCCTCAGATATGACCCCTTGGATCATAGGACCTACATTAACATTTGCTGCATGTATTTAAGCTTATGGAGTGGTGGTGATTGAAGATCACGGTTTGGGTTAAAATTAGTACTTCCTTATATTTAGGGGATTTTCGGACCTGAAAGCCCAAACCAACGTTCTCATGGGCTGCACCTACTGTATTTGGTCTGACATCAGGGTGTTGTTAAGTCAACACATATCTTTCCATTTGAATGGAGAGAATGATTAAACTAGGGAATTTAATTACTTTTGTTGCCACTGTTACATTATTATAGTATTATTACAAGCATCACCAACTTCAGGTGCAGTACTCAACACTAGTTTGAATGCACCAAATGAGCATCCTTGTCGTTCAAACATATCATCGCAGGCTACTGCTTTTTTTTCTTCTTTTGGGGTACCGAAAATCCAGAACAGTCCAAAAAAGTGTTTTCAGACTGCAAATGAACTGAGCCATGGTTTAGGTTGATCCAGACAGAGACCACCTCTTTTGATCGGACACATTTTTGGTCCGCTTGTCTGGACCATGGTCCAAGGCACCTTTCACACCTGTTATTTTGGTCCGGACTTAACTGAAAAGTCCGAAAGTCAGACCCGAACATGTTTTGTGTGAAAAAGCCATTAGAGGACCTTCATTGTCATAGTTACAATAATAAAAATGCAGTTAGGCTTATGGAACCTTCATTGTTCTTCAATTCTCCCTTTCCCCTCTTAAGACAGACTCTTGTCTACTTCGTGACCTGACTTTACTCCCGTCCTAATTAGTACGGCTGCTTGGAGTTAACAATAAAAGGTAACTATGGGTCGTAATAAGCTGCAGCACAGACAACCTATTGGCTTGTTTTTTATAGGGGGTCTGTAGGTCATCCATTGGCCAGGTTGTTGTTCTTGTGGAGATGGAGTGGTTTAACACCCTCAAATCAATTACAATATACTGACAACAAGCACTATCAACAATATACAACACTTCAGTGTTCCCGTCAGATCAGACTCCAGCCTGCCTCTCATGCAGTGAAAGCTGGGATAGAGAGTCGGTATAGAGATAGATGGATGGAGGGTTTGTGAGCATCTGAAAATATATAAAATATGATTAATATCACTGACTCCAGACAGAATAAACTGTTGAAGAATTTAGAGGAATAAATTGTTAGAATTTGAAATTAATGCCAAGTGAAAACCTCTACTCATGATCAGTTAAACTGTTACAGTATCTATCAAGTTATTCAAGAAAAGGACAACTGATTCTCTAGTTCAGGGTTCTGTGTAAACAGGTGAACAGCTCTTTGTGCAGCAGCGGTGGTGCAGCTTCATGGTTCTGTGGACTGAGGCGCGGCTCAATTACTGTAGGTCACTTTTACAGTTTTAGAAAGAAACCTCCAACCAGCATCACCACATCACCACAGGCGTAACAAACAGCCCACTCCAAGCAGGCAGGTAGTCTTATTAATAGGCAACATGTTATTTAAGCTAGAATGTTTTCTAGTATAAAGACATGAACATTTTGCATCCAGTGTCTTTGCAATCACTCATCAAGTGAACCTGAGGTAAACCCAGAGGAAAAACCTCAAGAAACTGCCTGCACCTGCATTTTTGTCAAAGCTATTGTTTTAGATGCTGTGCAGTGAGACTGGACATTTCTCAACAGTGATTTATCCTGCTTTCTACCAAATGGAAGAAAACCTGCAGCTGTGCAGGAGTGATTCAAGTGTTATTTTGCTCCAGAAATATTATAAAGAAAAAACATCTGGATGTTACAGTGACAGATGTAAAGGTGATGCAAATTGTCGGTTAATTTTCTGTCTCCATCCTCTGGTATGGCATGAAGCCCATGCTGAGGCTGAAAAACACCAAGAAGAGTCCAGGAAGTGAGAGCAGTGGGAGACAGTGAACACTCCACCAGGACCTTGTCTCATTGTTTGCTAATTGTGTCTTTAACTAGACTTTCCGGAGGTGGAGCAGGTGTGGAGCAGGGTGTCTTCATGCTGATGGTCTTCCAGCAGGTCCATATATGAAGTACCTTGTTAAGCTAAAGTGGTCGATAGAGTCGACGGTGCTTGTGTGTCCTCATTAGCTGCAGGATGTCCCTCAGTAGGAGAGGCGAGGTAAGGAGGTCCTCATCGATGATGAGGTTGTGCGTGTGTGTGTGTGCGTTTGTGTGTGTGAACCATCACATTGATCGATCCCACTCATAATCTCCCATCACCCCCAAGGCAGCATGAATTACACCAGTGGGCAGTGTGCTCAGTGTGTGTGTGTGTGTGTTTGTGAGGCGCAGAGGGGGGGGGGGGGGGGTCTTCTCTGTAATTACAGCAGATGGAGATAGTATCTGAGGGACCTGCGCACGGGGGAAGCTGAGTGAGGGCAAGTGGATTATCTGAAGAGAAAGAAGAGGTGTGAAGGAAGCGGAGGAGTGGAGGACTTCCTCCTGTATACTCCACTCTCTGCTCTGCTTTACAAAATAGCAGGAGCTCTGACTGATCCAGGTGGAGACTGTAATCCATTCTTTCACTTCTCATCTCGTGGATCCACTTGACACATGAAGCAGAGATATAAACAGAGAGGAAGACATGTGAAGACAGAAAGTTTTGTATGTAACAAACTGAGGAATTTAATGTACAGTGGTGTGACATGCTGTAACATGATGCCGGCCAGCAAGACTAGAAAAGAGCTGTATAAATGCAGACCATTTACCATTTATTAGCACAAGTATTAAGGCTCATTTCAGGCTTTATGTGTGAAAAGAGATGCATCCCTTTCAAACTATCTATCCGTCACTGCCCACACACTTCTTCTTACATTGGCATGGTTGTTATGCAATACATTTACTAGAGGGCATTGCAGAGCTCAGAGCTTCAACGAACATTGCGACGGTGAAGGTTGTGATAATGCGTCTCTGAAAGGTCCAGTGTGTAAGATTTAGGTGAAAAGGATCTATTGACAAAAAAATTATATAAATATTCCTAGTGATGTTTTCACGAGTGTGTTTTATCTAAATTATACAAATTGTTATTTTTTTACCCTAGAATGGGCCGTTTATCTTGAAATACTTTATATTTACATCAGGCGGGGTCCTCTCTATGGAGGCCACCATGTTTCTTGTAGTAGCCCAGACTGGACAAACTAAACACCCTTTGAGCTTTTATGAAAACTGGAGGTTACCACAGGTTTGGAAGGGGAGGATGAGGTGAGGGGTGTTCAGCTGCAACATGCAACTTCACTTTATGTCACTAAATTCTACATACTGCAACTTTAAGAATGAGTTTTGTCCCTGTGCCACGGTGATGTAACATCATGCAGAGACCTGCAGTTTTCTTACCAACTCACAAAGTCTCTCCTCAGACTATTAGCTTACCTTTGTGTTTTACTTGGTGGCTGCAAATGTTCATATCAAAACGATGTAACATTACTGACATAGTTTACTGGTCAAGAGGACATACAACAAGTCAAGCTTTGTTCTGTATATTTTGAATTGGAATCATTACAGTTCGAATGAATGTGAATGTTTGAATAGCAAATACAAATTGACAGGCCTAGTTGTGACCTATAAGATCAGAAAGTGAATGTGACTTTGTTATTGTTCCCCAAAGTCTCTGTGTCTGCCTGGCCTGAATAAAACACCTCTGATAAATCGTATAGATCTGGGATCCATTTTGTCTCCATTATCACCCAATGAAAGAAAATAATTTGAACTGTAAGCAAACTCCGGACAGAAACTCATGACAAGCACCCAAAAGCAAACAGAAAGTGATTAAACATATGGCTGAGAAGAAACAGACATTTAGGAAAGTTAGCTTCACCATCAGAAGAGAGATCCCTTCCCTGCTTCAGTCCTTCAGCTGCTCCTGTTCATTTTCTTGGGGAGGAGAGAGGTTGGAGTTATATGAAGGTTGTCATATGAGTCGGCTCATACATCAAACAAGATGACCTTCGCCTTGGTGACAGTCAGGACAGGATGGTGTGCACCAGTGTGTATTTGTGTGTTTCTGTGTATGTTCATGCACATAACAGATGCTTGTGTGACAGAGAGCATTCACAGTGTGTGCATCTTGTTCCTAAGCTCCATCATTGCTGCACAGCTACAAACACAATGTCAAATCGGAGTTTATGAAACTGTGAGCAAAACCAGGAAGCTGTGGGGGTGCTGCGGGATATCCTCAGGTATAGGATTACACTGGCTAAAGATTATTATTGATTTGCTCATGGAGCTGTCAGTCTTCACTCTGCTACCGGGAGCAGGGTGTCTGACAGGGACGAGGCTGAGCGGCCTGCAGCCAACCAGGAGGACGGGCTGGGAAGATGGAGGGAGATTGAGAGAAGGGGAGCACAAAGGGATGCAGGTAATTGATGATTGTTTCGGCAGTGGAGTGGGAGAAGGGTGAGAAGAGGAGAGGGCGAGAGAAAGGCTGATGAACAGGAAATGGAGGATAAACGAGCGAGAGCAGACAGACTGTGGGTCCGTTCAGAGGGAACATCCAGCAGAATAATTTTTTTAATTAAATGATTCAAATTCATGGAAATGTGTAAATTGTACATGTGATTAATACATACAATACATAAATGTTTTTTTTATCAAAAATCAAGAACAGATAGTCGACCTTTATTAACAGAGGGAAAACATGCTTTTAAATCACAGTGGTATGATGTGAATGAATGAATGATTTTGGAGTTGAAATAATTGTATTAAAAAATTAAAATAAATCTATTCTCATATATCGAGTGGCATATTTTGCCATAGCAGCAGCTGGTAGCATGTATTCTGGGGGCAACATAAGTTACACTATATACCCTTAAATCAATAAAAAGTTATACTAATTTTATAATTTCATGAGGCACTTTTTAAAATGTGGTTCACTCAGAGAACAGAGATGCACAAAATTGCATTAAAATACATTAAATATTGAAATTGACTTACTGTAAACTGAAAAATCTGACAGCAATATAACAAACATGTATCTGAACAAACATAATTAAACTAATGCCTCTCAGACATTAAAGCCTGTGTCGGACATTCACTTACAAACAAGACAGCCAAACTAAAACATTAGCCCCATAAACTTTAAAGTGAAAGAGACGTCTCCCCCAGACAACTTTTAGTGTGGTACGATTGTTGGTGCCAGACGTAGTAGTTTCTCCATCTCAGAAAACAGACGCCCTAATTGGATTTTCATGCACTAAAGTGTCTCGTTGTCTAAAGGAAACAAAAAAACACAGCTGCTCTTATTGTATGGATTTGTGTATATTATGCAGACGGCGTGCATTTACATTTCAGACATTAAGCAAATGCTCTCTGCTTGAGTGACTTAGAGTGTGTGCACGAGTAAAACCACAGATATAGGTATAATATATTGAAAGAAATGACACTTAGTTCTCAGAGAGTCCCTGTTTGTGTAAATCTAGTTTGTGTGATGCCTCCTCCTCACACAGAAGCACTTTAATCAACCACACATCACACACACTCTGGCTGAAACAGACACACACACACACACAGACACAGACAAAGAGAGAGACTAAGTTTCTTTCACACTTTTATTCTTGCTCTGCCTTATCTCGCGCACATACTCAGTCTCTCCGTCTCTCTCTCTCTCTCTCTCTCTCTCTCTCCCTCTTTTTCGCACACAAACACACTGATTCCCTCAGAGTGCAGACGCAGGCAGAAACAGACACTCTGATATTATTAGACGTCACACTTTAGAAAGCCGGATGATTCATGTTTTTATTTGAGAACCATAAAACAATATCATATGATTGGTGCTCCTGCGCTCCCGCTGCAGATTCCTGCTGTGGAACAAGACAGAGGCCAATAAATGACAGCCTTGATTTCTGCTCACACGTTACTCTTTGCCATGTAAAATTATCCATATTCATCTGCGGGGACACAGCGAAAAAGGCTTTTAATAAAACGGTGACAGATCTATTACACTAATAGGCCGTGCTGTTCGTACGCTTCGCATGTGGGAAATTGAAACAAAATCCAACACACTCGAGCCTTGTGAAACTTTGAACATCTATTTTGTATTTTGAATGGCCTGTCATAGAGCTGGAATTCAGTGAGATTGTAGGAATTAAAGAAAACTAAAAGTTAAGAGATTATGATCCTGAAGCTAAAGAAGTGGAATTCATAAACAGGCAATTTCCTGGAAAAACGAGGAAGATGTTACTGTTAAAAGTTAGTTTTACTTTTTAATTTGACTTGTATTCACCTTATTCACCAACCCTCAGCGCTCCTCTTACTCCAATGTGCTTGTTTAGTTAATTAAGTATGGTGAGGTAAAATAGTAATAATAGTTTAACTACCACAGGCTGGTGGAAACCTTCTTTAAAGTTCAAGTTACTTTCTTGTTACTGTGATACCTGCTGTTTGAGAACCTGCAACATGGGGGGAATGTGGTTAAAAGTGGCCTGAAGGCATCAGTATGCTCAGAACAAAGTGCTTTGTCAGATCTACCAACTGCATCTGGAAACAGGGAGGACTGCGTCTGACCTTTGTTGTTACTTTACAAAACTGACAATCTGACAAGCACGGCCACTTCACACAGCAATTGGCTCTGTGTGGGGTTGTGGAGTTTTTTTGTATTCTTTGCACAGCCATACATTTGTGTGTGCAGCTCAGTGCAACAGCATGAAAGCCTTGAAGAAGAAGAGCTTGTCTAAAAGTGTGAACTGTTATTCCGTATATTCAATTCATTGCATACACTCCTGACCTCATGATCTCAGGCTCTTCTGATGTGTCCTCTAGGAACTGATAGAAACACTCTGGTCGGACAACAGATCACCCTTCATTGTTTTGACTGCTTGATTGTTCCAAACATAACCTGATCCTAATCCTAATTCAAACTGGTGTAGGAGACAGTTTTTCCACAGAGAGATTCCCTTGATTCCAGGTGTGGAACATTTGTAAAATCACAGCTTTTGAAGCCTTAAAACCTTTGTGGATTTTGAACTTACTGTAAGTGAGTACGTTTACATAGACAGCAATATTCGAGATTAGGTAGTCTGAAAAAGAGACTGTCTCGTAACCAACATTTTCTGATGACCTTAATCCAAATAAGGTCATACAAAGGATAAGCAATAACCAAATGAAGAAATGATGATGTGGAGTATTATGACCTTTGTTGCATTATGTAAACATGTATAAGTCTTATTTACAATATAAAATCCTAATAGAGTTTTCACAACATTTTGAAACATCAACATATGACAGTTACCAACTGCTTGACCACTCATGCCTTGGGTGTAAACAAGATGGAAAAATAATGAGGAGCTGAAGCTTTTGCAAAGTTGAAGAGAAAACACCCAAAATGATGAACAGTAGCTTCGCACATTAAACTATTTCAGGTTGGGGTTTTAAAACTGATGGAACAATTTTGGATGTAATGGCTTAGTGGATGTTATGACGTGAGTCATACTCAGAATAGGCTCTCTCACATGTTAACGGGAATATGAATGAAATATTTTATGAGAAACTAACTAACTTAATAGTTATTACTACTTTTTACAACTATTATTACTAATTAATAAATAGTGGTGCCCATATTAAACATCAGATGTCATCCACTCATTGAGCTCAGTGTATCGTCAAAACATGTTTTGTGTCTCTGCATGTGCACAATTACAGTAAGCTACTGAGAACTCAAAGTCTTAGTCCAGTTTAAGTCCTCAGCTCTTATATAATATTTAGTTGTCTTGTTTCCTTGATATCTATAAGTAGCATCTTCCATATTTGGCCCGTAATTGACCTAGGCTACATCCTGGATTTTCTTTTGACTGCTGCTGGGAACCTCCAATAAACCAACATCAACACATGACTATATAGCAGACCTGAATTATTGGCTGTGCTGGAATACACTGAATACCAATAAAACATCACTCAAGTAGACGGGGAGAATTGAAACATACATTTCCCAAGGACACTGTCTGGAGTTGTCCTTAGTGGAGACAGTCTTCTTGTAAAAAAGTGGTAGGTTGTCTGTGCTGCATTACGGCTCAATGTTATGTGACCTCTAGAGGATATGTTAATTGTAAGAGGAAAAAGGAATTCAGGTGATAAAAAGGTTGGTTGGATGGATTAAAAAACACATGATTTTCTCACAGGAGTCCAATCCCATTTCACCCCTTGGTCCTACCCATTAGCCCTTCCCCTTCATTTTGCGTGTTCACATGTAGGGGTAGGCTGTCCCAATACCTGTTAGGACGGAGGGGTAGGACCGAGGGCTAGGGCTTTATAGCCCTCCAAACAGCGATTTTTCAGACCCACACTTCAGACGGAGGGGTACCCAGAATGCCTTGCGAAACACCGGCAGGGAGAGAGACCCACAAATGTAGTATTTTCTCCATTAATAAGGATTAAAACATTAGGGGTTTTGCAACGACTACTGATGAGGTAATTGAAGAGCTGTCCCAATTTGTAGGGGAAGAATTCAACCACTACCCCTTGTGACTTGGTCAAACATTGTCTGTGAACTTTAACCTCTTGTTTTAGTGACATTTAGACATGTCGGAGTTTTAGAAGGATTCATAAATGGAGACACAGAATGCAATCCGTATGGCTGCATTTCAAATATATAATACATTTCTAGAGAATGGTTTTTCACTGTTGGTTGTTTTGTGAAAATAGAGTGTAAGATACATTTTTATTGGCAAAAGTAAAAGTCATTGTGTAAATGAGAAAAGTGTTTTTTCCAGGTTTTGACTTTCCCTCTCAGCACACATTATTTACAGGCAGCTGGCAGCTGTCTGCCACACCTCAAGGTGTCTATGTCACCACACACACACTCACACACACACACACCGGAACGTCTTTACCCCTGACACACACACTCAACAACGCGTCCCTGTCCCCTTGTCACACAACCCATGGCTCAACCTCACTCTGTCCCCTCAGCCTGCCACTTCACCAGCGCCTCCCTCCTCTGCGTGTATGTGTGTGTGTGCGTGTGTGTGTGTGTGTGTGTGTGTGTGTGTGTGTGTGTGTGTGTGTGTGTGTGCTGATATACATGTCCGTGTATGCCTTGATGTGTGTGTATTGGAGTGTGAGTGCGCACACCTCTCCCTCTCCCCTCTGAAATATGGCTGTGCCTGCCTGTTCTGTATATCTCTGACTTGTCCCTTCAGCAGAAAACCTTGGTCGCTGCTGATGGAAGAAGCACCACCACAAATAGCTCAGAGACACGGCGCTCTAACAGGTAGGTGGCAAAACGGAAGAAGCACACAGTCAGTGACGTGTGTGGACTGCATTCATGCACCGTTGATCAATAATTCACAGGATTAGGATGCTTCATCAAACCATAAATGGTTATCTTTGTTGGTAGAGTAAAAATACAAAACTAGGTAAAACCTAGAACAGGGATAGACAGTGTGTGAGTGTGCGAAATACAAGATTCAACTGTTCCTTTTTTTCCCACCGATATAAAGGTTAGGTCATAGCTCAGTTATAAAATCCTACTGTTTCTCTCCTGTCGGTCTGCTACTGTTTTATATATGTTTTATATGTTGTTATAAAACAGCATTGCCCACAATGACACAACCAGACATATTAATGTTATAGTCTGGTTTCTGTCCTTTTAACAATTCAGTCATCTCAACTTAAGGAGCTCTCTACATCTGTATTCTCACTGTTTGAAATTCCTTAAAGTAGTGCAGTGCCTGTTCTAAACCTGAGGTGAGAGTTTGGCCTGTGGTGATGCTGAATGCAGTTTTCTTTTTTAAACTGTAAAAGGGAACTGTATACAAACATTACACCTATGGACACTTTGGATTCTGTCTTCTGCTCCAAAGGTTGACACAGACATGAATAGCAAAGCACAGCACATGTCCAGTATATGGATGGAAGGTGGTGAAGTGAACTAAAGGCATTTTAATACGTTTTTCCCAGCACTGAAATGAAGTGAAATCCATTCAGCTTCATTCAGGCTGACCACAGCCATTGATCTGCATGAAGGACACAACTACAAAGTTTTCCATAGCCTCCAGAGGCTGAGTGATACTCAGAGGATTTAGTGTCTGGTGTGTGTGGGTTTTCTCTTAATGCTCTGCTCCCCTCCTACACACACATCAAATCTAACTGCAAACTCTGAGATGCCTGTAGGTCTAAGTGTGCTTGTTTGATTGACTGGCAGCTTGTCCATGGTGCACTGCCTTGGGTGAGATCACTGGTGGGATGTGAACTAAGTACAGTTACTTTGCTACTGTGCCCAAGTACATTTGTCATGTATCTGTCTGTATCTTTTATCTGTAGCTGTATCTTTTTATATACGGCCCATGGTATCTGTCCTTTACCTCTGTAGATTTATTTAGGGTACTTCACAAATATCAGTACTTTCTATTCGACTACATATGTACGTGTAGCATGTTCACATTATTTTTTGTTTGCTATTAAAAATAATCAATTACGCGAGGGGAGCTGGTGCACAGATCCAGAGGTTACATTAGACCCCACCTCCTGCAGCAGCAGCACTCGCTGAGGAAACACCTGAAATGGATTTAAAAGAGACCACTGCCAAGAATCAGCCATAACCATGTTGTCGACTGTTGCGTGAGGGAATAGGCTCCACTCTGCAAGTACTTTTACTTTACACACATGACTTAATACACATAAGTATATTTAAAAACAGGTACTTACTCACTATTACTCAAGTTTATGTGGTCCTTTAACTTAAGTCAATTTATGTTTATTTATTTGTGCTTTTACGAAAGTGTTTAACTTCTTCCTCCACCACTGGGTTAGATAAAATGATGTTCTTAAACTTTCATGTTAGAGTACATGTATGTTCCTTCACACAGACTTAATTAAGGTCTTAACATGGGGCGTGTGATTTTAACATGTGTGATTATGGTGTTATACACTTGTTGGCTGTTTTACGGTCTCGTTATTCTTTCAAAATGTCTCGTGTGAAACTGCAGTGAAAGTGACTCATCCTTTCTGGCTTTCTCCTCACGCCACATATGCTCCATCCTCTCGTTAGTGCCGCCGCAGCCTGCTGCAGCTTTGTTGGAGAGCACTTGACAGGTCACTGAGTGTTAACATCTAATGAGAGCATTGCACAGTAATCTTCAGTGTGTCACACAGGCTCTCCAGTAGCACGGTGTTGACTGCAAGATGATTGTGGAGGATTATGTATAAAATGGACCCACTCAGGTAAAGACCTCTCCAATCTCTGGCTCTCTGCTTGGAGTGGCCTGTGGCTTCATTGCCTGATGAAATCAATTATGAGTTTCCTCACTCAGGCTCAACGGCAAAGGGAAAAAGAGTGAACGACGCCTGCGAAGTCTCCAAGCAAACGAAATCAGGGAACAATGAATTATTCCATGTGGAGGAGGAGAGTGACAGACCACTATGCGGGATGTGTTTAATGAAATGCAGGCGCTCACAATGTTCACACACACGCGCACACACACTGGGGCTGTCAAGATATCGAACCAGAGAGGCCTCAGATACCTCCCATGGCTGCTTCAGAAACAGAATGTACCGGGCAGCCCCAGGCAATTCTCTCTGCGTGTTTGTGCATTTGTTTGTGTCTGAGAGATGCTGGTGCATGTCTTACATGTCTTATGTGCACCCTGTATTCAGGTGTTTGCATTTTGTGTGTCATATTTGGTGGAAAAGATTAATTTTAATTATATGGATGAATAAGACTAGTCTGCAGCACTTTGTGCGCACTGATAAAGATCTGTTCTTTTTAGATTATTCCCTTGTTGTTACAGCTTAGCAGTGCTAGAGGGAGCCCTTCTCCATTTCACCCACAGACAGCAGGCAGGCACCCAAACCCCCCCCCCCCCCCCCCCCCCCCCCACCTCAAACCCACAGTCCCTCTGCCTGCCTCCCCTCGGCCTCAAGGCGGCCAGTGGGGCCAATGGGCTACGGCCAGTCCAGCCCTTCAGCCACAGAGATGGGCTCGGACATCCCAGGGGACCAGAAGGGACCAGTCGAGGCCTGAGCTGTGGTCAGCCGCACAGGGTGGGACAAAGGATCCAGCCAGGATCCTGCTGAATGCAATCCGACCCTGTCACTCGTTTTGATAGAGGGAAAGAGAGCAAGTGCAGTGGAAATGGGTAAAGGGAGAGGGTAGAAGTAAAGGAGGGAAAAAGAGAGAGGGTGTCAGACAAAGATTGAGAGTGAGACCGAGGTCCTATCGCAGGACTGAACAGATCCATCAGTACAGTAAAAGGAGAGAAAAGAAAAAGATTCAGGCCGGGAATTATTTTGGGTCGGGACAAAAAGCACTTTGCAGATTGGGTGTTTAGTATAAAAACCCAAGGTCTAAAACACGGCTGCAGTCTGGGCGCTGAAAAGCCATTCTCTGAATTCTGTTCTTTAAATGGCGAGAAATATTGATCTGGCTCAGCTGGCCCTGTAGTGCTCTGTGTGTGTGTGTGTGTGTGTGTGTGTGTGTGTGTGTGTGTGTGTGTGTGTGTGTGTGTGTGTAAGGCTTTGTCTTTAAGGACCCAGTGGGGGTGGTGGTGGTGGGGGGGGTTACCATGGATACGGCCTCACCCCCCACCCCCCACCACCGCTACCACCCATTTCCACCCTCCAAACATGCACACGCACACACACGCACATACATACATAGATATGGTTCATGTGCTGCCCCAACCGAGGTTTTAAGGGTTAAGAAGACACACACACACACACACACACACACACACACACACACACACACACACACACACACACACACACGACACACACACACACACACACACTTTATTCCAGGCCTCTGGTCAAAAGATGTAGAAATTTCTAAAGGCATTTCCAGACGTGTCACACTCCTGGACATATAGATAAGGATAAAACTGAGCCCAGTGGCTGCACACACACACACACACACACACACACACACACACACACACACACACACAGTAAGGTCCAAGGAAACAGACAATTGTGGTGGAAAAAAAACTGCAGAACACTAATGTGCAACACAGACTCATCGCTCATCATTTCCTTTCAATTTATCCTCTTTGTCTCGTCCATCCTCGGCACACTCCTCCTTCTCACATGCACACACTCACACCATCTTCTGTCTGCGATATCCTGTACAATTCTTTCACCATTCCCCAGTTATATGCACTTTGATACACACGCGTACACATACACACACCCACTATATGTTTTGGCTACAGATGTTTTTTGTGCTTACAAATGCAAACTAGCCCTGCCACAGACACACACACACACCTGTCTTGTGGGAATGAGACATGAGGAGTGGAGCTCAGAGTGGTTTACTGCCAGGTAACTGATATAAATACCTCTCATTACAATGGTGACAGGGGCGTCTTTGCTCCTGTGGCAAAATAGCATCATTAGACACATATACACACACACACACACACACACACACACACACACACACACACACACACACACACACATACACTGGTCACAACAAACATGGAACCACCTGCAGATAAACTAAACAAAAAAAAACTCACATGGAATAAGAAAAATTATGATTTAGATGCAGGTAAACAAATACAGGAACACGACGTGGAGGGAAATCAAACACAATGCACACATAAAGCTACACACATACATAAATATACATGCACATACAAACAGATACATATGGAGCGCAGCGCTGTTTTTCCTAAATGATGATGATGATGTTGATAATGATGAATCGCAGAGGGTTTCATAAGGTCGTTATAAGGCAGGAAATCGCAGTGCTAGCCGACACAGGGAGATCAATACGCCCAGGGTCAGTTACAATATTTATGGTCACATGACTCCAGGACCAAAATAAATCAGGATGTGAAATATTGTTGGGGTGGATGCCGGGGATGGGCCTATAGGACTGAAATGAGTATGAGGGAGGAGAGTGGGGGGAAAAGAGAGGGAGAGAGAGAGATCGGCAGCGTAAAAACAAAACAAGTGAAAGATGGAAATGAGCCAAATAGTTATCGTCCGATATTGAACAGCTGCATGTGATTTAGGTGAGGTTTGGATTGGAGGTTGTGAAAAAGCATCACAGGCTCATTTTAAACGTATCATGAGCAAGAAGGAAAAGTCATGTTCATCACAAAAGGTACAAGATACAATTTCAGCGAGCGCATGCAAAATGCATGAATCCAGATTTTCTCTGCAGCAGTCACATATCCACAAAACCCCATCGCATTTATTATTAATTACAAACATCCTCACACTTTTTGACATAATAATAACAAAAGATTCTGAACATGTCCATCTACACATAACTTTAAATTATATGTTGGCATAGTGGATGTTGTGCGGAGGTTATGTTTTACTCATAATTTAAGAAAAACAAATTCAGTTAATCATTCAGTTTCTTACACTGAAAAAACGTCTCTACAACTGAGAATAATATAATTTATAATATAACAGGCTTTTTTTCAAGGAAAACTAATTCCTTTCGTATCAGATACAGTGCAGAAACAAACTCAAAGAAAACACTTAAATGTAGAGATAACTGAAATCTGATTACATATTGTAAACTCTCCTGAGCGGCCCCTCGATTGCTCCTCCACACCAACATAGATGAGATCATATCTCACTTATTAATTTCTCAGATGAGGAGATTTGGTGTTTTGCTGAGTAATGGCGCCGCGGTCCAAATGGACAGCATGCAGCAGCGGGAAGGAAAGATGAATGAGCAGCAAAAAGAGAGAGCAATTGTATTTCCTCTTTATAATGAAGCTTTTAAACTTTTAGCTGATTCAAACATCTCTCTCTTCTGTCTCGCTGGGGCCGGGAGGACGGGGTGAGGAGAGAGTGATAGATGGAGCAGCAGATCTGCCGTTTAAGGCAAAAGCCACAGAAGCAGAGAAAGCTGCTGTTAAGGTCGTAACCGTTAAGCCGGTTTACAGACGCCGCACTTCCTGTTTGTCGTTGACCGATTGTTAATTCACTGCCCGCACAGAATTATATCCATTTCTCTTTGGTACACAGCACCGAGGCTCCAAACAAACATGTATTAGCTAATAATAGACTCCTCTGATTCTTTTGTGTGTGTGTGTGTGTCTATATATATGCATTTGTATGCAGGCGTATCTGTTTGTGCGCGTGTGTGTGTTTGCGTAATTAATTGGGGATTTCTGCGTCCATTCAAGAAGAGCTGACCCCTGACCTTCTTAACAAGTAGCCGCCCCACCCTCCTCAGGCCCAGAGTCTCTCAATCTCACACTGTGTTAAAGGAAATTAGTCACACACTTAACCAGGCACACCCTGCCCTTTTGTTAAGTGAGATTTCATGGTTGCCTTAAACAGCTACCCTCTCCCTCCAAGGCGGCAGGCACGCTCAGGTTCAGCACAGACCCTTAGAGCTGACATACTCCACCTTGGCCCATGACAATGAGGAAAAAAGAGACCACACACACAAATACACACACACACTGAATGCTGGCTCCAATGTGTTTTGGCTTTAATTTCAAGAGGGAAAGCCTGCAACAATATTAAATATGAGATGATCCAGAAATCAATTTTCACTTTATTTATATCCAATCCCAATCAGCATGCAGGTGACAAAGCCGAATGTGAGCTCCTCTCAGTTCATGAGGTATATAGACCTAAATTAGTCAGTTCAATTTAATTTATTTTGATCACTGCTTGCCGGGGAACACAAACTACAAAACATTTCAAGGACACAGAACTGAAGTCTATTTATCTTTGAAAACAGCATAATCATGACTCTAATGAGGCTGATCTCAGATTGATTGGTGTTAGGCAGTGAGACACTGCTCCCTGTAGCATTATAGGAAATGTATAGGGTCCAGTGTGTGTTTGGAGCTTGGTTTATATGATAGGAAGTGAAAGTCAGGATAACTCTGCCACCACTGCATAGATTTTACGAATGATCTCTCATAATTACCCCAACTTTATGAAATGCAGTAAATCTCTACTCTTTAAAACTCAGCAAACAGCAATAGTCTGCACGTCGATCAACTGAGCTGATTTCAAGACTTCTTACTGAAACCACATAGCGGTACAATTTTACTGAGCACTGCTCCAGGAGATACTCTTCAAAACCCTTTTGAAGACAGAAGATGAGGCCTAAGCATTTATTTTTTCTATAATCACACTTTATTTTAGTGACCACAGAGACAAAAGGTGAAGATATAGGTGAAATATGCAGAAATTAATGTAAAAAATAAACATTGAAATATATTTTTTGAGATATTATGAGACAGAGAGATGAGAGGAAATAAGGGAGATACACTGAAGGTCTGTGGCCAGACTCAAACCAGGAACCTTTGTCAGCATCTTTACATCTTGCATCTTTTTTTTCCTACAGTGGTTAAGCAATACTGAAAGGAAAAAAGGAAAAATACTTAACATTCATCCAACAAAATAGTCGTACTGACATTGTGTATTTGCACGAGACCCAATTGCAGAAAAATCACGTGTGTTTACGCATGTGTATGTGGGGGGGGGGGTGCACGTGCACGCACCAAAATGTATAATTGTGTGAATTTCTGATAGCCACGCACAGATGATCCCAGAGATTGAAAGTGTCTGCTCATTATTGATTTCCTGCAGAGAAGTTGCTAAAAGTCTCGCAGCTAATCCTGGGGTCTGAACACGCTGTAGATAATGACGTGTAATGAGCTAATGACTCGCTGAAATATTTAGTAGAGCCTCAATAAGGTTGCACTATTAGAGGTGGGAGAGGTCATTAGAGGACCGTCTGAGGGACGGCCCTTCGATTAGTAACACCCAGGGCCCTCGTCTCTGTCGGTCCTCCTGGAGCTGCACACACACAGGCAGGTACATGCATGGATAAAAGCATACACACCTATACACATACACATCATGGTCACGCACGAAAAAAAGAGGGATGAACACACGAAAAAGCACGGCTGTTAGTATTAGGAGTTGAACCATTGATCGGTCAGCTTTTAAGAGAGTGACCTTTTGCAGAGGTTTCTACTGGCCTTGATAAATCTGATCTGGGGGCCATCTGTGTCTGGGTGGTAGCAGCCTCTCTGGGATGGGACCCCAGAGATGTAAGGAGAGAGGAGAGGAGAGGAAAACTGAGGAGACAGGAGAGTGGAAAGGCTAAGAAAATATAGTTTGGATGGGAGGACAGAGGAGAAGGAAAAATGAAAAACGAGGAACCAGAGGACAGGACTAGTTATCTGTTGCAGACAGTTAATGACTTGCTGGACTGTGATTGTTAGTTATACATGTGCAATAAGTCACTGAGAGTCCACACAGCCGCCTTGCAGTTGATAAAGACATCTAATAGACTATCAATGCAAACAGCTTAATTGCACAATGACTATTGACAGTAGCTTAAACATCTCAGGAGTTCAGGGGAAGCTAATAGAGATCAGTTGTCTAAGCTGCTGCTTAAATTGCAGAACATCTGTTTCTAAACACAGGAGGTAAAACACAGCGAGTGAAAATGGAGACGATGTTAGTCTGCACATTCATCTACATTTCTTTTTTAGAAAATAGGAAACTGTACATTGATATAAAAAGTGTTTAAAATAATAGAAATATTGAATAAATATGTTGAAATTGTAATCATAAAGTTTGTGTTACTGCTCCAGATGGTAGATCTTTGACATGACACGTGAGTACACATCATGGCTTTGGTTTGCCTATCACTCACACTGACCAGTAATAATCAAAAACACAAATAGGAGAGAACAGTAAATGAGTGTGGACATTTCTGGGAACTTGAATATAATCCTCGTGTCCCTCAGGAACTTTTGCTGAGGTGCTGTTGAGCCCGGTTGTACAGTCACCACCACAGGGGTCATGTCCTCTGTTGCATTTCTGGGAATTTGACATGATGATGATGTCTGCAGTTACAGACTGATCACATGTGTTTTTAAGACAGATTCCGACTCTGTCTATAGACCAAATATCTTAAAACTTGATTGTATTTAGGGAAAAACTGAGTAAAGTAAAATGAAAGGGATTTAGTATTTTACACTAGAATTACATAACGGGCAGGATGTAGAAGAGTTTGAAAAACATTTGATCAGATTCAAAGGAAATATTTAATTTAAATCAAAGGATAATTAGAAAAGTACACAGAGTTTGGTTGGTCCATAATTCCATAGGTGGGTGGAGTTTGTGGCGTAGATGGACCTCAGTACATGTAGCATCAGGTAACTAAATAAAAACAAAACTTAACAGAAAACTTGAAATTAAGTCAGTGTGATAGCAACTACCCAAAATAACAGATATCATCTTTGAGAAAAATGTATTTAACACGTAGTTTAACGTTTTTAGTTTGATCCATGTCCCATCCATTTACAGGGGAGGAGGCAGGGTTTATGACCTATACTGCAGCCAGCCACCAGGGGGTGATTGAGATGATTTGGCCTCACTTTTGAGAATCTGTTAGGTTGTCCGTCTTCATACAGTCTGTGGTCTCACTCATACCAAAACATTTAAAGCCTCTTTGCTGAGGATTAAATGAGAGGATTGATTGATGCCGCTAATCATATCTTTACACCTAAAAACAGTTGGTTAGCTTAGCATAAATCCTACACACAGCACATTTAAATCTCAGTAATATACATGATATACTTAATTTGTTTAATCTGTACAAAAAATGTGTAGATACATACACAAATAGTTTTGAGAGTGGTATCAATCTTGTCATCGATGTCTCTGCAAAAAAGTGAGTAAGTGTGTTTCTTAATGTCAAAAACTGCTTGAATGCCCAATATATTGATATGATGTATACATCTACAATGTCTGTAACCCAAAATGATAGATTTGTGTGGGGTTGTTTGTGTGTGTGTGAGCTTGGGGGACAAAAATCATGAGAAACAATATGTGATCTCACTATCTCTGCTGTTTAACTTGAACAAACTGCCCGTCTGTGTGAGGCTCAGAAACTATCTGCTTTTCATTTACCAAGTCATTTATACATCAACCATGTAGATAAGGCATGAACACACACACACACACACACACACACACACACACACACACACACACACAAACACACACAAACACACTAACGTCACCTGCTGCAGCAAAACCATGTCGACTAATGAAAAAAACAGCATGTTCCTCACAAACTATCCACTCCCCCTGTACCTTCAAAGCTTAACCTTAACACACACACACACACACAGAGACGTAGACACACACACATGCTCACACACACCATTACTCTTTCTTTCTCTCTATCTACTACGTTTAATTCCCTTTGGAAAAGACAGGTGCAAACGTTGATTGAGCCTGAGCCAGATTTAGCCCCAGCTCTCAGTGTGCGTCCAGCTGTACTCTCCAACCCACTGAGATCGATGTCCAGCCAGCCAGCCAGCCAGCAGGCAAGCAGCCAGTCAACCAGGCTGCAAACAGCGGGCAGAGGGGGCCTACGGCTTTCCCCCGGCCCCAGATACAGCCGCGCTTCACTGGGCTCATTGGACAGACCACAGCGGGGCACCGCACAGTGCCAAGCCCAATCACTGCACCACTGATGCAGGATGTGCTTTAGGCAGGACGGGGAGGGGACCCCTGAAAGCCTGCCGGACCTCCACCCATTTTCCCCTCACAGCTCCTGCTAAAAACCACCTTTTCCTCCGCGGACTCCTCCTCTTTTTCCTGCACCCTTCTCAGTGCCTCCACCTCTATTGAACCTACCCTCCCTCCCTCCTTCCTCCTCCACTCCCATCCTCTCCTCGCTTCATCCATCTTGGAGCTACTTTGATTCAGGTCTCTCTCTTTTCCATCCTCCATCCTCCCAGCCCCAGCCGTTCTCCAGCCAACCACAGTTTCCTATTGATTTATTGATTGCTGTCTGCCTGTGGGAGAGCGGCCGCAGTCTCCCTCTGCTCTCCCCTGCATGGATTTGTCTTCCCTTTCCTCTCCTTTCTTCCCCTCTCTCTCCCTCACTCTTCACCCTCTCCATCTCCCCATCGATGCAGTAGCAGTGAAACATGAATTAGAGAAAGCAGGGGAGTCCAATTTACTGGGAGAAATCGGATTCACCTTCTCCTACACTCGTTTCGTCTTTCTCTCCCTCGCTCTCTTTTACTTACACCCGTCTTTCCTGTGTTTTGCTTTTGTCTGCCCATCTTGTCCGTTGCATTTTCACCCCAATGCTGCTGCATATGAGTGTTAATGCCAAGACGCGACTGGAGCAGTTATGATTGGAATGTTTTTATCTTGAAGAATTTTTTGAATTTAATATGGTTGTTCCTACTTGGACTTCATCTTTGTTTAATATCCTCTTGCTGCAGGTATTTAGCTTCAGAAGGAAGAACATCATTAAAACATCCATTATCCTAGAGATAATAGGCAATTTCATCCTTCAATGTTATACTGACTTAACTTATTGAGTTCTGAACTAATCTTCTTCTACAGTGACAGATAATCCAGCATTGCCTTCTGTAACTATGTTTATTATCCAGTTGTGTTGCTTCACAGAAATACTGTAACTTCAATAATCAATCTCACACTAACAGCACAGCATCCCAGCAGGGGTGCACTGGGAAAGACCTACAGCCCTGGGACTTATCGGCTGGGACCGACCTAAAGGGGGAGCAGGCAGGCGGAGGGACGATGGAAACTTTATGGATGTTTTTTTTGGCCCACTCACCGAGATTTGTCCCAGTACAGTATACCTGATGTCCAGTTCACCGCTGCGTCCCAGTGTTGTATGAGTTTGTGTTCAAGGCTGGAGAGCAGCGTGGGTTGTATCACACTATCCCCTCAGCTGCAGGTCAGTGCAGGTCCTGAGAAGAGCATCTGATTATCTGACCTCTGGGGTCAACCCTCAGCTCTCCGGGGTTGGAACAATAGGATCAGCTGTAATGGATGGACGGACAAAATGACAGAGGGAGAGAAAAAGGATGAGAGGGAATGGGATCTTCAATTAATCAAATTTAGCCTGTAATGCCTGATGCATTTTGAATTATATAGATTGCACACCCAGGAATATATATATATATATATATATATATATATATATATATATATATATATAGCATGTACAACTCTATTTAAGAGGGGCACAGTAGTGCTCAGGCATATATATATGTATATATATATATATATATATATATATACATATATATATTCACTATATGCTCACTACAGGGGACTATTATAATTACTGTCCATAAACCAAATCTTTCATTTTCACTGTTTAGAAAACTATAACTAGTATATTATAGACAAATAAAACCCAAACTATCTCACAGCTAAATAGTACTGGAGGTAATTCAGAGATTGCAAGCATTTTTTTTATATTTGAAATCCACTTTATACTTTTATCCCATTAGTTTTCATAGAATACCATTAAACATTATACTTTAATACACATTTATACAAACACAACTATACAAACTCACACATACAGACAATGATTTATTGCACACAGGGGTTCAGAAAATATATTTATTAAAACAACAAACTAAAATGAGCTCGACCAGGACCAAACACGCAAGATAAAATTACTAGTTGACATTGTTGAAACTGTGAAATGACACGTTGGGTGAGGCTAGGGTTATCTGTATTCAAACTTTGAGTATTGAATGTATTGGTGTTATATTTCTGAATTTGAATTCTTCTTCCATACTGCCTGTCTCTGCATGCTCCCGCTGCCAGAGACGATTCACTGGGAAAGAAGTGTCTTGTCGACAAAATCCCAAAAGAGGGGATAAAAGGGTTGAGCAGGAGGGGGATGTTGGTGGTTGACAGCGGCTCTTCACGAAGAGACTGCAGTGCTGGTATTGCCTCAGCGCATGGCGCTCTTTGTATTGATAAAATCCATACTCCTGAGATGCATCTGTGTGCGACAGCGAGCGTGAGATTAGTTTCCTGACTGGAACCCAGTTAATTCCACAGAGGAGAAGACACTCCACACCTGAGGCCCTGGAAGACACAGGGCAGCGACAGACGGACTGCAGGGGCAGGGCAACACACACACACATAGACACATGCACTGTGCCAAATAGAAACTCATGTACCACACAGGAAAACATGCACATGTGAGTTCACTCCCACACACACACACACGCGCCTGCATGGTCCCCCGGTCTGACGCCACCACCCCAGTAGGAGCAGGGGGGTTAGGTGTCTGCAGGCCAGAGAGTGGCAGCACAAGGACAGACGTCTCCCTGGCTGTCTGGCTGCCGACAGGTCTGATCGATCAATATGCCGACTCTCTCTCTCTCTCTCTCTCTCTCTCTTCTCCCTTGCCTCCCTCCTGTCTTGTCCTCTTTTCCCCATCTCTCTTATTCCACGATTTTCATCTCACGCTCACAGCTCTCCTGATTCTCTCTTTCTGACCACTGACCCCTCACCCTGCAGAGTGAACCCTCCATTTCTGCCCACCCTCTTCCCCCAAGTCCTACTGACCCAACCCAAAAAGCTCCTCTTCTCCTCCTCTCGTTAACTGTTCATTACTCACTTTCTCCACAGCCTCCTCCACGCACACACATATGCATATGCAGGGGATGACGACGGAGATTAACACACTCAAGGCCTCCTGCCACCTGAGCCATGGTAGCTTGTACAATGCAAATTAATTAAAGATGATATTATTGACTGTAAAATCCATCAGCAGCTCCGCAATAAAAAACACACTTAAATGGGTCTGCTCACAATGAAAGACAGAAAGTGCAGAGAAAAAATGTGTTATGAAAGCTCCTCTCAGGTGCTCTGCAGGAACAACATCATGATGAAAGGGTCTCTTTGCCACACACACGCACACGCACACGCACTTTGAGGTGCAATTATTTCATCTGTAGGTTTTAATGCCATGTATTTATGGTGGGTTTTTCTATCTCTAAGTGAATAGTCCCATTGAGATCAAGTGCATGTTCCTCAATAGAAACTTGGGAGAATGAAAGGATCGTGAGGATGTTGGAAACATAAAGGGAGCATGAGAGTTTGGAAAGAGCGGAAGGTCACAGCACAGAGCTCTTAACACTCACCCATTAATGTGTTGTGGAAAAAAACTACTTATTCTGCATTTCAAGTTTTCAAACTTGTCTCTCGACCATGTCCACCTTTTGTCCTCAAAACACTTGACACATTCAGCATATCAGTAGAATATGTGAACTGTTCAGTCAGTTTTCAACACCGAACATCCGTCCATTCATTACCTACAGCACTGATCTTTTGAGGGTTCCAGAGGGGAGTCGGAGCCAATCCCTGCTGACATTGGGTGAAAGGTGAGGCACACCATGGACAAGTCGCCAGCATATCACAGGGGGCTGAAAAATAACCATTACCACTCATATTCACACCTACAGTCAATTTAGAGACCATGCCTATGGACGCAAACCAGGATTCAAACCAGGAACCTTTTAGTCAGGCAACAGTGATAGCCATTGCTCCACTGTGTTGCCTAACTTTGAACAACTACCTCAGGTTTTCCTTTTTTCTGAGACCGAAGGATGGAGAGTACGTGTGCAAATTACTGTCTATAATGAAAATATTACTCTTTGGCATTTTTGTAAGTGATTCAAATGTATTTATGTAAATAATTGTGATTCATTTTTCTTAAATGAATTGCAATGTTTTTGCACTATAACAACTCATCTTGCACATTGATATGTGAATAAATACTTTTTTATGGACAAGCTAAATAAGCAATTTATTTTCAACCCACACTGAAAGTCAGTGTCAAATAGAAACAAGAATACAGTGTATGTGTGCACGTGTGTGTGTGTGTGTGTGTGTGTGTGTGTGTGTGTGTGTGTGTCTAGCTTTCCAGGGGCTATTATGTGTAGTTTGGTGTCCGTGATGGTTTTTTGGTCATGACCTCACCCACCAAGGCATGTTTGCGAGTCTCTAATCTCTTTTAGATGGGATGCCTCACTTTCCCATCATGTGTTTTTTTGCCTCCTTCTGGCCCCTGGGTAATAAATCTAATGGTCTAAACTTCTACTACATCTCATTGCAATTTCTCCGAAAAAACTATGCGCTTTATGTTCTCCCGAACTTCGTTACAGCGGGCCAAAGGAATGATTTCACAAGAAAATGTATATATCGGCTTTGATTTTTGTCTACTTTCTCCCAATATGGGCCTGGGCTAGTGGAATAAAAATTGATTTTTTAAGCTTTTTGTGCATTAGCTTTTAAATTTGAAATCATATTTGCAGAACCTGTTTGTGATCAATGACAAAAATCAAGATTTATAGCTTTGATGTAATATATGAAGAACAGCAACATCTGACTGCCGAGATGGATATTACATCCTGTATTTAGACAGTGTTGAGTGTCTGTGCATCTATCTATCTGTCTATTTGCTTTTCTATCCATCCATCCATCCATCCATCCATCCATCTATCTATCTATCTATCTATCTATCTATCTATCTATCTATCTATCTATCTATCTATCTATCTATCTATCTATCTATCTATCTATCTGTTTGCTTATCTTACTGTTAAGCCATCCATTCATTCATCCATCTATCCATCCGTCCACCCATCCATGCTGTATTAATGAAAAAGAAGAAGAGGACAGGGCAGGGCAGAAAAACGAACGTCTATCTATCTATCTATCTATCTATCTATCTATCTATCTATCTATCTATCTATCTATCTAACTATCTATCTATCTATCTATCTATCTATCTAACTCTTATATGTTGTCTCCTCTGTTGTTGTTTTTTCTGTCTTTACATCATTTCTTCTTATTTGCTTGCTCCAAACTCTTTCGACCTTACTTTATACTCTAAGAGTTAAAGACATAAAAGCAGCTAATCCATTTCCTCTCATCTCCTCCTAATTACTCCTCCTCATCATCGTCTTCCTCATCACCTGCCTTTTTATTTCTGTGAAAGCCTCTTTAATGACTGGGTTTGATGTCCTGGCTGTCTGTCTCCAACTCTGGAGAGCTTCCTTGAAGACCAGCAAGTGGCCTTTCATAAGTACACATACAAATACTGTAAACAGCCTCATACACACACTTGGGTGCGTGCACACACACAGACACACACACTCACACAATGTCCATGTTCCAGACTGTCCATTGTGTGTATCCGCAGCCTTGAAGAATCTTGAGGAGTGTCTTAAAAGCATGAAGGGGGTTCTAAAAGAGACACATAAACAAACACACACACTAATGGCCTCACATTAGCCATCAGTAGCAGACGAGACACACACACAAACACAAACACAAACACACACGCACACACTTCACAGGGTTCTTTCTTCTGAGTACTTTTTCAGGTTTCAAACTGTTTTGCAGGCACCTGCAAAATCAGAAACAGAATCATGTTTAGTTTTTTTATTATGTTTTGGAACTATGTGCTTGGCCCTGCAATTGAGTATGGATACACCAACCAAGCTTGGCCAGTTTCAGACAAAAAAATTTAACATTATTAAGGTTTGGGTCGCAGTTTGGCCATGCTGGCTAGGCTATCTACTTGATGCCTGTAATCTGGGAAAACATCTGGGCCGTGTTAGGCTCCCGTCTAGTGGGGTAGGAGCACTGACATAAGAACACATAAGGATTTTGCCTGTCCCGGTCCCCAAAACCAAATTCACGACCATCAATACAGTGCAACAATTTATTACTAACAAGGGTGGTAATAGAATGTAACAGTGACCACAAACAAACACACTTCAGGTTGAAAGGTCCAAAACAATAATCAAGAGGAAACAAACTTATCCGAAGAGAAAACAAGTTTTACCTAGACCTGTGTGAAATAGATAAAACCAGAAGACATTCACTCAACCCAGACTCTCTAAAAACAAGAAAAAAAAGATTCAAAAGCAAATGGAAGTTCGTGCCTACAGTTTCTGTGCTACGTACAACTAGAGTGTATAATCCTATTTACAACAACGAACTACTACAAACTACTCCCAAACGCAATTTCAAGTCACTGGAAGAAATGGGTTGGAGATCAGGGACAGAACCGGGATGCTGCTGCCAAGTTTCTGTCATTGGAGCATTGGTAATACCCAGGGAATTTAAATGGCAGGGTATTGAGGATGAGCCAACCAGCAACCGACACCTCCCCAAGCCCACACATTCAACCAGTCAGGACAGAGAACTAAACATGGACCCAAGAATCATCACAGCCACAGAGTCAGTCACACACAAAATACAGAAGAAACTACATACATATATCATAACACTGACAATCATATGACCAGGCCCGTAACAGTCAGGTCAGGCTCAGACTCAGAAAACAGAACAAATGTTGAAATTTTAGAAACTGGTTTTAGCTCAGTTATGAAAAGGAAAAATATCTAGATGTGTTTGATGTACCTTTGATTCAGGTGATCGGATAAATGTGTGGAAAGCAAGTGACAAAAAAAAAGGTATGTTCTTCTTTTTGTTCAAGCATGACAGACAGAGTTGAAGGTCTTTATATAGATCTTTAAACATGAGAGCATCACAACTTTTTAGGGGATGACTTAAGTATTTAAGGGTTCTGAGGGAAGAAAATGTATGGATCTAAAAGACCCAATCAAGATAACATGTACCTGGTCACTGATCTTCACAGCAGATTGAGAAAGAACACTTCTGCTGCAGAGTGGAAAACGATGATTCCAGGATGTGTCACTGGATGGTAGTAATTCCAGCAGCACAAGAAATTATTTAAAACAAACCCGACCTTCACTGCTATAGAATTAAATAATCACCAATCGGTAGCTTGTGATCTTCAGATCAGTCAGTCAAAAGAGAGTTTTTACTTTCAGGATGTTTTAGTGGTAACATTAGTTTAACATAATTATACACCAATGAAAAGATTGTTATGAATACTAGTTTTCAATTCTGTTAATATAACCCCTAAATCATACACACCGGTCCCTCATCCAATGTACACACTTTATCCTGCCCTGGGGCTTCATGAATGTGCCTAACATAAGCCATTTTCAGATTTGAACCCCAGAAAATGTCCGTTCAATGGGGTCCAGACTTTTTCTGGAGGTTAACTTTCAAATATGAGAAGCGCAGCAGGAGATCCTCCGCTCAGACGCATTCACAACAACACAGAAATCTCCAGAGCGTTCAGGTGAGGGGAGGCGCAGCAGGCAGGAGGCAGGACATAACATATAAATTCTGCTGCAGTGATTACATGTCTTTGTTTACAGCTTATGCACACCAGCATCAGCCCTTATCCCCAAAAGCTCTCGAATTTTATTGTCTTACCAGCTTGATATGTCATCTGTCCTCTATGTGTTTGGCATACTGTGATATTTGTATTCTTTTTCGTCGCATGTTATAAATGTCATAGATAAATGCCAGTTAATCTCCAGATGGATTCTCACATGGGCTCACTTGGACATTATCCATAGGTTTTACCAGGGAGCTGAAAGGAAAAAATCCAGAGAATGTCCACAACAACTGAGATTTGCGTTGCCCTTCTGGAGAATTTCAGGAGATTACGTGGAGTTCAGTGCCGGTCTGAAAACAGCTATGACAAAGACATGACAGCGTGAGAGTAAATTACACTCTGCTCTTCTCACTCACTTCCGGCAGCAGCTGTGAATAATGTCAGGATGTTGTGAATCTACACAAAGACAGAAAACTTCCCCATTTAACCTCTGTGTCTCTTCACCTTCTCAGGCATTCTGCTGCTATAATCAAAAATATCCAGGATGCTGTCGTCCACAAAAATCAAATAAACAGATTTAAGTCGCGAGGGAAACTTTTTCTCTGTATTTGTGTCTCCCGCTGTCTGTGGACGATGTGTTGATGTGTGTACTCGCATGGTGTCAGCGTGCTTTAGGCTGAGACTGCTGTCGGTGATGGGGGACATTGATTTTTCTTCCTCTCCCCCCTCTGTTTTCTCTGGGATTTTGACATAATAATAGCACCATGGAAACAAAGAAAGTGCTTTGTGACAGAGGAAAACCTTTCATTTCAGCTGGAGTGAGTGGCGGCTTGCCACTGATAACAGCATGGATAATCCCATGCACACACACACATACACACACCTACAGAAACACACACACACACACACACGTAAGGTACCACGAAGCACTCACATATAAGGTTAAGGTACGATTGTTGCACGTGATGGTGAAAATAAACAACTCAAAGGTCCTGTTTCACTAAGCTACAGCTCAGACATACAATCACAGCTATTATCAGCCTCGTCAGCTGAAGGGTTATTTTTTACCTTGTGTCACAAGTCATACGGATGCACATACCAGGTGCTTTTTGATCTACAGATCTTATTTATCAAGAGAACAGACCTTTTTTCTAAATTATAGGCCTGTGTCACCTACGGTTTAGGAGGAAACCTGCTGTAAATGAGCCTTTGACAGCACCAAAAAAATGAAGCCGTTACATTTACTTATCTTTTAGATTAAATATTCACTTTTCATTTAGACCGTACACAAGACAAGTGCAACACAGTTATGTTGCATCCAGCTCACGGGTGTAATTTATATATGGGCTTTCTAAGTAGGTATAAAATAAAAATAAAAGGTTATTTATTTAGAGTGCACATGCATGGACAATCCACGTTGAATAAATAAAATTCAACAAATTCTGTTTGTTTCTATGTTAATGTGAAAGACGATGCAAAAACCTCCAGGCAGCTCCATGCCTCAAATCGAATTATAATATTGAGAACAGGTTGCAGCACAGCAATTCTTCCATATTGTTTTAAACTTGCCATAATTCAAGAAAGCATCTGGAAGAGCCACATCCTAATAGATGTCATGCCGTTCGAACAGTGAAAGTCCAGAGTCAGATTGCTCTTCATTAAACGATTTGACCCCAAAATATTAGATTTCAGAGATTCTATTGCATTTAGCATCTTTTCTATCATTATTGAGATGACGAGGGATCAAATCGATTCTGTGTCAAATTAACTTGAGGAACAACAGACTGCCAGGCTTTCTTTGTGTGTGTGTGTGTGTTTGTACATGTTTCCAGATGTTTCAATATGCTTAGATTAAATTAATGTCTATGTGCAGGCATGTGTGTTTTCATATACAGTGCAGTACAATACGGTACAACCCAATCGTGCAGTGTGTGTGTGTGTCTGTGTGTGGGTGTGTGTGTGCACGTCTGCTGCAGCATGCTGAGTTTGTCTCTATTGAGCTGTTGGTGTAATCTGAACAGCTCTTCTGAGAGGCTCCTAACTTGAAGCAGAGCAGACGGACAGCGGTCAGTGGTCAGTGAGGAGCGGACAGTTAAAGGGACAATCTGCTCTAAAAACATAACTCACCCTGCAGAGGTCACAGAGGCAGGACTGCAGAGTGTTACTGGAATGATTCATAAACCCTAAATTGAATTCATAAAATTTTGCAAATTGTCACTTTTGAAGATCCTGAGAACTATGATTGGTGAAAATGTGTCCTAAAATTGTGGCATTTCTATTAAAGTAATTAATAACTCACACATTCCATGATCTCAAAGTCACATCCATTCATTCAAACTAAATCGTGATGCCCTGAATTTTGTCTGTAATGCACAAAGTTGCTGATTCTGACTTCAAGATCTTAAAAGCAGCACATTGCACAAACTATTTACAGATAAGAGAGAGATGGTTTTAAGACCTACACACTGTCGGGCCATCGGATAACATGTCACAGCAACCGTACTTTTACACTGTGCAATTTAATGCAAAAAATATACATATAAAAAATAAATCCTATATCCTATCAAAACCAACAGTGGGTTTGTCCATCCTATCTTTTTCACTTCCATACCCTCTGTGGCACTCACCCTCAATCCCATTGGTTCCTACAGAGTCTTAGAATATTCCCTGAAACAACGGAATGCTGTAATTTTACTCAACTGTGAGCAATTGGAGGGAGCATTTTCACCACAGGATTAATACATAATTGTAGTTTTACTTACACCAGGAGGACGTGTATGTGATCAGCTCAAAATAAACTGCAGTGCCAATGATCATGCCATCCTCTGTTGCGTGAGAAAATGAAGCTCTTTGGCTCAGTTGAATATGACATATCAAGCTTTAGCAACAAATGATTGTCTTTTCGTGATTTGCTGATAATGAATAGAAAAAAGATTATATCAGCAGATATATTCTATGTTTAAGCAAATCACAGAAATCTGGAATGTTAAAACCTCCATGAAGAAGAATTAGTATTCCTCAGACTTTGGTGATGAGTTGTGGATCATCCTGAGGGGAAGGTCTGGATGTTTTGATGTCCATTTGTGGCGTCTCTCTCTGCCCTGGCCTTTTCGAGGATGACTCGTCTCATCCGAAGCCACTCAAAGCTAAATGTCCCATCTGGTAACATTTCCACGTTTTCTCCGCCTTAAATCAATAGCAATAATTTTCCTAAGACCCTTGTGTGCGCACACACACACACACACACACACACACACACACACACACACAAGGACACATGCATAGGTCCGCTTCCCTTTGTTTCAGCCTCCATTTAATTTGATAGTCGTTTTTGTGGATCTCTGTCCTTTGATCAATTGGCTTTGAATGTGCACTTCAGTTTGAAACAAAACAATATTCTGCTGCTCGATGCACACCGCATATCTTTCTCCTATTCTCATCTCTTGATTAGATTATTGATTGTTTCCCCTTCCATATTGTTGATTTGTGGATCTTTTCTTTTTTGCATTTTGACTTCCTGGTAAATCCATACACAGATGTGATAGTGCAGAGAAGCCGACACACATACCGGTTCGTCTCCATTTTAGCTCACTCCTGCTGCAGGTTGGGCTGTGTGATGGCCGACACTCTGCTTCGAGGTGCAATGCATCGATGCGGCTTCCTTGAACGTGCACGTTAACCACGACTTAATAAACACAAATGCACACTCTCTTTTTCTGTCTTTCGCTCTCTCACACGTGCAAACACATTCGACAGCGTACCGTGATTGATTCAGGGCTGATTAAGCCAAGGTAGCGGTGAGTGATGCTTCGTTATTAATGTATCCAGATGAGATAATTACTCAGCCCTTCTGCTCCTCCACTGGTTAGCCAGCTAGTTAAACACGCGTCAGGGATTATGATGTCAGCCCGATTAAATGATCAATTACATCCACACACACATGGCCAAGTGCACGCTCCCTCTTTTGGAAAACACACACACATTAAACACATACAAACAAAAGCAGGGTACTGTGTCTGCGCACTGAGTGGTGTGTGTGTGTGTGTGTGTGTGTGTGTGTGTGTGTGTGTGTGTGTGTGTGTGTGTGTGTGTGTGTGTTGGTCAGTGGCCGGTTGGTTGGGGGCCCTGGCTTTTGACCTTGAGCTCAGGGGTCAGGCAGCAGACGGCCAGCCAGCTGGACATTTCCATCTCAAAGACCCCAAGGACCCTGCAGCTCTCCTGCACACTACACATACACACACCCACATACACACACACACACACATAGTACCTAAGTTCCCCTCCCTCCTTTTACTTGTATCTCATTTTCTCCTGCTGTGGATGGTTGGATGGTTTATGAGTGTGGAGAAGCTCCAGCCATTCATTTCTCTCTAACTGGGGGTCTAATGGAGAGGTCTACGCTGGAAACCTGAGCTCTCACTGAGTAATGAGCCCCCCGCTACTGTCTAGAATGTGTGTATGTAGCCTTTTTGAGTGTGTTTTCAGTGTGTGTGTCTATGTGCACTGCCCAGCCGGCTCTGTGCGGCCAGGCTCTGACCCTGTAAATGATGTCTCTCCTCCCCTCATCCACAGCGGCTCTTTACTGCTAATAACCTCTGATCAGATCTACGATGGCAGAGCCCTCCGCTGGGCCTGGACTACCTCCAACCCAACAGCCTGCTAACTTGTTCCAATCAACTGTGGGTTTCTCTATTGGAGGTCGACACACAGGGATCCGCGGCAGGGACCGTCACACCCAGCTCCCCCATGAAACATGCTACCGCAGCGCCGGCAGCTACCTCTACCATCTCTGGAGCAGTGGAGGGGCTGGCGTGGAGCGAGCGTAGCGGCAGAGTAGGGGGCTGGGAAAGGGAGCCAGCCTCTTCTCCACAGTATAATGTAGTTAGGGCCGGGCTAATCAGTCATCCCAACCAATACTAACCATGTCGCTGGGCCTCTCCTCCCATCTCCTCCACACAGGAGCCACATGGAGCAGCACTGTACATTTACCTGCAATTAGATTTGCCTGAGTATCCTGCTGGGGGTGATGGAGGCCCCTCAGTCCTGGAGATGGCAATGCATGTGTGTCTTCATACATTCATACATATGTACATGTATACAGTGAACACTTGTATTTTAAGCCTTGTGTAGTTTGTGTGTCCGTATATGTGTTGTGTGTACTGTGTGTGTGTGTGTGTGTGTGTGAACTTTGTGTCTGTGTCAGTAAGATATTAAGGGCTGGTGCTGCTCGGTGACAGCCCAGTAGTGTTTACCTGGCCCTTTGATAAGGCAGGGGATGGATAATGATTTAACCATTGAAGATTAGTCATCAGATGAATACAATACAATGGAGAGGCTGATAGCCGCCTCTGTCTGTTTGCTCGGCCCCTACTGGGGACAGGGCAGATCACACACACATACACACACACACACACACACATGCACATGTGTGTGTGTGTGTGTGTGTGTGTGTGAACCTGTGCTGTGTAAACAAACCTGCATTTTCAGAGAGGGAGGCTCTCCTCCACCTCATCAGAATGCACACACACAGATTCCATTCCCTCGTCACAGGAACCTCACCACACACACACTTACACACACACTTTAGCTCCTCAGTGATTTACAGCACTTGGCCCCTCCCCACACCTCGACAGCACATTAAGAGCATTTAAACTGTGGCCATTACTAAACAGGGGTCTTTATGGAGCCGGTCCACACATCTAAAGCCCATTACAGCTACATCAAAGCTGGATAACAATGACTAATGAACAATAGATATCATGAGAGACTGTGCCAAATCAGTATTCACTGTTACCGAGAGTGCGTGGTATGTGTGTATGTGTGTATGTGTGTATGTGTGTATGTGTGTATGTGTGTGTGCTTGTTTCTTGTGTTAGAAAGGCAATCATAGCTCCATTCATTTTTTTCTCGAATAAAATGTGTGTTTGTTTGTGAGTGTCTGTTACTAAGGTGTATATCTCACATTAACATGCTTTTAGTTGTGCAATTGAACCTGTCAGGAAGGCTTGTGAATGCCATACTGCAACACAGCGGGTTTGAATTGGGCTTTCTGAATGTTGTGTACATCTCCCCATCTATACCATCACCGAACATGCTGCATGGAGAACACTTTAATCCACAAGCACATACAGTCTTATCTTGGATTAGCACAGTGGGGTCCAGACCTGTAAAAAAAACTCCTACTCTACAATCTACCTGTTGACCTGACAGCACCACCCTCATTTTCTCTCTTGTCGAGCCTTTGAGCCTGAACGAGTGTGGAGGTATTCCGAAGGCTTTGGCCCTGCACCGCGGCGTTGAATGGAGAAGGTGGAAGTGGCATCCGTAATCCCATAATGGCAAGTACATGATGTTGGGGGGAAACCATGTAATCCTCTTTTAGATGCAGCTATCATTGTCCTTACCCCGGCCACTTTCCCTACTAATCCCTGCACCTGGCCCCCCTCACAACAACCCCACCTGTGTGTACTGCAACCACCAGTACTTAACACACTACTATACATTTTGACATTTTATCAACACATACACACTCACCCACAGACCTTCACCTACGCGGTTCTGAAGTGCATGTTGTCATCAGCCAGGACATTATCTCTTACAATGTAGTAAATGATATCTGAATGATAAAACGTGCAAAATACAATATTTCTTCATAAAATGTATGTTTAGATTTAGGGTGACAACAAAGATGCACCTTTAATATCTTGGAAATACTGAAAAAAATGGCAACGGTGAATGACAAACCTGACAGATGGACGAGAAGAAGCTAATGCAACTAGAAACGCAAGAGGAGAGCACCTACACCAAGACAAACATCCAATCTCCATATGTTGAAAAAAGAGGGGGGGGGGGGGGTGGAATTGTGGACCCACCTTTTTATCCCAACATGCTCCAAAATGTAATGTCTTCTTCCTTCTAGCACCAAGTCATGCAGTTTCATGGAAATCAGTTCAGTACTTTTTGAGTACTCCTGCTGGCGGACAGAGAAATAAACAATTAACATATACAAATATCCCATTGTCATCCTGCTATTTTAGAATCTCCTTTCTATCATCACACCACCCTCCAAGTTGTGTTATTTTGATGTTGTATATTGGTGACACTTACCTCCATCGATGATCTTGTCTCTGATAGATTGAAATCACAACATTAACACTATAGTTCTCTGATTTTGTTTGGCAGAATCTCTGACTGATCATGAAAGATATTTTCATTTGCCACATGCATTAGAAAGCGTTTCCTTTAGACTGTATTCACTTTCAATATGTGGTCCATGTGGACCTAAAAGTATAAAGGAAGTTAAAGGAAATTGTCAGTGGTGATTTTAGGACATTTTCATTTATGTCACTATGTCATTTTTACAAAGAAGTTAAGTCTGTTTCTTTCTCACTAACACAGACGTGCACACCAACAGTCAAAGTTTTACACAAGCACAATGTAAGCCACACACACACACACACACACACACACACACACACACACACACACACACACACACACGAAAGGAGAAGGCTGTCTCTTGTTGACATACAATATATAATACAATATATAACCCTTCCCCTTTTCTGAAATATAGATTTTCAGGCACAAGTAAAGGACAGCAATCCTTGACCTAACCACTGAGCGCCTTGTTAAATCTGCTCATACTGTGCACTGTACACTAACACACACTTTGAACAGGTGGAACCTAGTTGTTCAATATGACACTTCCTATATCGTGTAAGTGGCCGAAAGGATCTTAACTGATCAAGAGGGACACTGCTGTTCAAAGCATTACTATAGTTTAAACCAAGATATCCACTTCAGAACTTGGCAGTGTCATGGGGCACTATACACTACACTTAACCTCATGTAAAACCATTTTGATTTATAAAGGATTATATGTGTTAGAATTTGTTGTTAGAACATTTAATTAACTTGATTTACTTGATTTCAATTTAATAAGACCCATATTATTGATGGTCCTAGCTGGTTAGGAGGGTGTGATCCACTGAAAGAGGTGGATGCTGCTTGTTTTATAATGATTTATTGTTTATTTAGCAATCAGCTATAGATGTGGAACAACAAGAACAAATAGAAATTTTGCCTTATCAATATGTTTGTGGTATTCGATTCCCTAGTTTACATAATTATGTGGTGCCTGAGCATATATGGATAAAGAACTTATATTTGACGTTAAATAATAGTGAATGGAAAATATAATTAATTCAGATTATAATTTTAAGAGAATACAATCTTAAAACTGGATGGTATATCTGTGCATCCACCTTTTATTATTCCTCTAATAATCCTGTCCCCCTGTGTGTATCTGCCAGGGTACACTGACCACAGGCCACAGGATCACTGACCCCTCACCCCTGACCCCCTCAGCTGGTCAAACTCTAACCCTGGGACAGATGGATAACGGACTCCATGCTTTATCTCCTCCTGACCACACTCTCCTTCTCCCTGCCCTCATGATGGTCGTTCCTTTCACCTCTGCCTTTGCCCTTCCTCTCTCCTCTCCCTCATCTTCACCGCCCTGCTCCTGATTGCTTTAACTCTCAGATCCGCTCCTGTCACCACCTTGGCACTGTGTGTTTTACCTTTACTCCTTTTTCCCTCCTCCTCCTCCACTCCTGCCTCTATACTCTCATATTTTTCACCTCCCCACACACACACATTGTGTAATTAACCTTTTTCATTTCCCCCTCTCTATCCATCCTCACCCAGGGGCTTCTTTTCTGGGAGGTGTTTATCAGAACTGTTACACTTCCCTTAAGGCCAGATTTCATGAGATTATCAGAATATGACAAACACACAGAACCAATGTGACATTTACTATAAGCTATAAGCTCATAAGTCATATGAGGTTTAATAATGACTTCATATCACTGATAAATATTCAATCACTCATTTCAAAATAAGACGTGTGTTTTGCAATAATCTGTGTTCTAATGGTAAAATGAAAAACAGGATTTCAGTTGTGAACCAAATTCGAAGGTGTAATTGTACTTGCATGAACTCAGTCCTCCAATGATGACTAGAATAATGAAATCAATCAAAGATTAAATATTAATATATAGCATATAAATAGTTTATTGTTACCCAGTGTGTGTTGAGGGTTTATTTCACCAATAAAAATGTGCTGAGTTAAGTAATGGCTCTGCGTCTTAGTCATGGAGCCTTCATACACATCCACCTGCAGCATCCAGAAAAGTATATTTTAATTATTCTGTTTCAAAAGAATATTTTAGTCAAATCTTAATAGTCCACTGTTTTATCTCATCCTTATCCCTGTGTGTGTGTGGGGGGGGGGGGGGGGGGGGGGGTAAAACATCATTATAAACATTTATGCAGCAAGGAGCCTCTCGTGCCAAAGGGGCTGACGCACGGGCGGATCGAACCTTTCGATTGATACTGAAACAATTTGCATACTGATTCTCTTTCAGCGCGCACGGATCCATAACAACGCCGGCCAGTCTATTCAAATGCGCCTGCATCGACCAAGGCACACGGACAGAAGCTCGGTACCGGAGCAGGGAAACGAGAGGCTTTATTTGCTGCGGGACGGATAATTTGCGGTTGCAGACGGAGACTCTGCATGCGGCGGCTGGAGGATGTTTACCTCGGTCAGGATTTGGGACTCGTGCGGCTCTGGAGAGAAGCTGGAAGCCGGAGGTCGAGAGAGAGAGGGTGGGACAAGAGGGGGAGACCACAGGGAGGAGACGCGCGGATGCGAGTGCGTCCTCTGCTTTTTTGCAAGTTGGAGTTAAAGAGTTGATGTAAATTGTTGTTCCAGCTCTGCTTGTTGTTTTGTGCTCGGCTGCATGGGAGTGAGCTGTCAAAGATGCATGACAGAGTAGGATCCTGCGGTAAAGTCTAAGGAATATAGTGTGTGTGCGTTGTCGGTGCGTGTGGGTGCGGGAGTGTGTGTGGCGCAGAGGAAGAGGAGTTTAAATGCAGACATGTTGCACCCTGGCACCCTGTTGAGAGGAGGCACGGCGCAAAAAGAGTACATGTGGTCCAGGTCTGACGCACAGACTGCTCCTCTGCATCCTGATGCATCTGCGCACAAACTTACAGCAGCTGCTTCCTCTTCGACACACTCACCACAGTCTGCATGGAGAACAGTGTGCTTCGTGAAAGATCCCACTTCATTAAGTGTGGTTATAATATTTATAATGATATTAATGCATGGTCAATCCGCAGCGGGCCACGTAACCGAATGGTTGATTGATTTTCTGCAGAATGCAGCTCTGTGTATCTGTAGAGTCAAACTGTGGGGTTTTAATTTACTGGCTGCCTTGTAATAATTGATAGATACTGTAAAGGATCAACCATAGCTGCCTGCATGCATGTGCACACACACATACGCATTATAGGACTCAGACTGAGTTGTTTTGTTTAGTAAAAACTCTCTTTCTCTTATGAGAGGTGGGTCTGTACATGCACCAGAAAAATGATTATGGCCAGAAAACATGTTGGAAAGCAGCCCCACCCTGGTGTGGCATCCATATAGAAAAATGTGAATCTAAGTAGAGACAATATTACAATAAACCTCCCTTATAATTATTGTTATTATTATGTGATAAATTCGGGACGATAGTTATGTCTAAATCAGGAAATATTGCAACAGGAAGTTAATGATTTGCGTTCTGTATTGTTTGAGATATAATGTAAAAATTGTCTCTTTCCTCTATCGTGACTCACAATTATGTAACTTGACAACACGTCAAATATTTTTCACTTGCAATTTAATTAAATAAAAAGCCCACCAAAGAAAGCTTGAGACTATGAATATGTCACTAAAATTATACAGAAATTAAGGCAGAGAAAAACATCAAACTAGAGATTGTTTATGGCGCTTTTTTAATCCTCTTTAATTCTATTACTGCTCATTGAGCCACACGCAGTCTGTTGGCGTAAGAAGTCACGTTGGATTTGGACATGCACATTTGGAGCAGCGTGCACGGTGCGCGGGGCTGCAGGGTTTGGCTATCGTTAACACGGTTTTGTTGTCATAATTGGAGTCTCACCAAAGTTACAAGGAGTAATTGGGCGGCATATGGACACCTTAATGTAAAGTGATGCCTTGTTAATCTCACATGAGCGCACGAATCAGAGCAAGTGACGCGGAATAACACAGAAGGGGCGAAGAGGCAGTTGATCTACCCCTGAGCAAGGCAGCAGGTCCGCGGTCTGCTGCTCGGCCATGATGGCATTTTTTTTATTACTTAATTAGGGGAGAAATAAAAAGTAAATTCCTTACTGAACATGGAGGGGAGGGGGAATTAAAATAGGTTTATTGTGGAGATCTGAGGATTTACTTGCTCATGTGCAGTGAGGTTATCAACTCATGGTTTTACTTAGAAAACGTCTTAAATGCTCTAATGCGGGATTATGAGACGCTTAAAAAGGAGATGATCCCTCTTCATCTCTTAATGTAATTTTAGTTTATCATCTCCTAACTGGTTTTAATTTTAGTTGATGTCTCTTTTTTTCTAGCCACCTTTTATCCGTCAGAATAAAGTAAAAACACATCAAACTACAATTTCATTACAATTATGATACCGTTCTTATTTTTGTAAGTATACTTATATTCGAGAAAAAAATATATCTAATTTAAATCATATATTTATTTTTTAAAAATAAAGATTATGAGATGTTGTGCGTATACGTTTAAAATGCCACACACAGACTCGTATAAAATCCGTATATTTTCATGTTGTTTATTCTAACGAATCAAAGGCCTGAGTTCCTCTAAGAATTATAATTGTATTCAGTATCGATTGGCGCGGTGTGGTGCGTTTTCAAGGCCTATACTTCAAATATGCTGCAAAGGCCATGCAACCGCCAACACTACAATTCACTTCTTCTTTATTTATTCTAGAAAAGAGCGCAGAGAGGACACATTTCATATGTGTTTCCAAATATTTGTAAATAAACACATCTGTATTTCTCCGTAATGTCGTTTACTTGTGCTTTAATCATACAGTTAATCAGCATCTGGAGTTTAAAAGGTGGACCAGTATTTTAGTTAGCTGCTGCAAAGGGACAAAATCAAGAGCAATGCCATTCATTTCCAAAAGGCTGATTCGGTTTCCACGTGCATGCGCCCTTATATAATGCGGCTTTAAATGACCATATATATTTATATGTATGCATGGGCCGAACTGAAGTAACCTCATTTATAAAAGTCGAGTTTCACCAGGTGCCTCTGCAAAAGGCAGATTCCTAAACAAGCTGTAATTGTCGTTTTGAGCATCTATAAGGCTTACAACGCTGTGTCACTTTGCAGAGCAGCAGAAATATTGATCCTCACCTCTCTCTCTCTCTCTCTCTCTCTCTCTCTCTCTCTCTCTCTCTCTCTCTCTCTCTCTCTCTCTCTCTCGCCCCTCATTACTATTCGGTGTTAGACCTGCATAAGTGGCTAATTGACACGGTCCCTTCAGGTGCCCATCGCCCGCACGATCCTCACTTTGCTCTTGTGTATACTTTGTTATTATTATACGGCTGAATATGGAAATGAATAGCTCATCTTTTTGTTCCCAAACTCTTCATATCCATATCAGCACATACATGGATCCGTGCGTCACTACGTCTCCTTCGTGCTAATCGATCTGAAATTTCTCGTGAAATATATCCTGCCTGCAGAAGTCCTCAGGAAGCCGTGTCACTTTTATACTCCCTCTGCAAAAGCAAATGTCACCGCGGCTCGCAGGGTCCGTGCAGGCCTGTATCTGGGCATGCACAATGGGCATGGAGAGCCAATACACACACACACACACACACACACACACACACACACACACACACAGTTCAGGTCGTGCCGACATGGCAGCAGCATATCGATCCGCATGAGAATGTGTAGATGAGGTTTGCAGCCATGTGAGGCCAAACCTTGGCTTTTCATATTTCTCTCTTTCGTACATCTTGTGTGTGTGTGTGCAACTAAATACAAAATTATAAACTAGACTACAATGCAAAAATATAAGCTTTATCATAAATAGTTATTGTATTATATAGAATAAAATGCACCCATATAGCTTGATTATAAAATCATAAATATTCTGATTAAAGTGTCTAATATGGAGCCTATAATAACCTTGTTCCCTGTTGTCAGCCCTATTGGCTGCATCTAAAGTCCATTATGTCCCCAGCACTCCACGGTTGGTCGGCCACACTTCGAGGAATTAGGGTCCCTTTGTCTCGACACACGTCACACACACGCCGTTGACATTGACTTCACATCAGAGACAGTTTAACTTCTTCTCCTCTTCTTCTTTTTTTCTTTTCTTTTTATTTAACTCGTTCAACCGAGCGTTGGCTCTATTGTGGGGGGCCCTGACAGATGCGGGGGCCCAATAGCAGGTCCGGGACAGGGAAAAGTCTGAAAGGTTAATCTGTCCCCCCGCAGATGTTGGCTTTGGGAGTCTTGAAGCGTCACCTTTGACATGTCCCTCATTCAGCGGGGGGTCCAGCAGGACACTGACCGCTGCAAGCTGTCACCTCGGCCGGCGAGGACGCCCTGCGCCACCGCTCTATTAGGATAAACGGCCCCTGACGACATGTCAGTGTAGGAGCCCACTTTTATCAGGCATTCTGCATAATGCACCACAGCAACATGTTATACTGAGTGTCAGCATGTCATTTCCTGCAGGGCATTGGCTTGTTTTAACAGAGATACGTGTGAATTTGTAAAATGTGTAAATTATTCTCGACAAAAATAAAATTGAATTGATTCAATCATGTGTTTGCATATTCCTTTTATTTTGGGGCTATTGGTTCAAATGTTTACACTTAAATGATTCCATAACTTCAGGATTAAAATGTGCATGAGTCCATCTACAAATAGGACACACACACACACACACACACACACACACACACACACACACACACACACACACACACTGCTGGGCTTGGTTCGTTAAGCCTAATGGTTGAACAAAAGACACATCTGCTCATCTTTTTCTATCAAAAGAGAAGGTACTACAGTCCTCTCTCGTTTGGTTAAACCGCCACCACATACTTGGCAGGGGCGTGGTGTGTGTGTGTGTGTGTGTGTGTGTGTGTGTGTGTGTGTGTGTGTGTGTGTGTGCACATGACTTCATTAACTTGATTAAATCTTTGTTGAAGTTCATGTAAACTCTGTTTTTTTTCTACAATGAGAGAAACTGAGCGTGTTTTCATTGGAGGTTTTGAATCTCGTGCAGACTTCCGAAAATCAACTCCAAATGAACCCGGAAGTTGACTTCATTTGCACTTAATCATTTAAGGAGGACTGAGAGTTAAAGCCTCATTAATGGATTTAACATTTTCTAAATAACAAATAGAAGATAAGCCTTTGGTGGATGGTTCAGTTCATTTCAATGGGTTTATTATGTGAGGATTATACTAGGGATGTTTGTACTGAGCATGTTTTTCACATGTCAGGGAAGGCTACAGGCAGGTTATTGAAGTGGGCAGCTTTTAGCAGGTGGTTTGATACCTCCCTTCCTTAATAAGGTAACTGACGTCAGAGCAAGGGGCGGTGTGTGTGTGTGTGTGTGTGTTGGAGAGAGAGAGAGAGAGAGAGGGGGGAGAGAGAGCACGGGAGGAGATGTGTGTCTGCAGTGCGCATGTGCAGACAGTGGTCTGTGCTGCGGTGGAAGAGGGCTGAAGACTAGAGAGATGGCGCGGCACCCGACCGGAGCGCAAGGACTGCTGGTTAGCGGTGGGGGGGCTTGAAATATAAAGAGAGTCGGAAAAAAAAATTAAAAATATATATTTATGTATATACCAGGAAAAAAAGGGGGATTCTGAAGAGCAGTTTCCATTTTGCAGAAGAGTACCAGAGGTAGGAGAATAATCCAAAACCACTGGAGGACTGAGAGAAGCAGAGGCTGCTGCTGCTGCTGCTGCTGCTGCAAAAACACACGAAAAGCAACAAAAGAAGATTGAACTTTCCTGGACGGGAGGACTTCTGGGCACCAGCTCCCTGCGGTAGGATAGATAGATGGTTTGTCCACAGCGCTGCCCGGATCATGAACGCACAGCTGTCGATGGAGAATATTGGCGACATGCACGGAGTGAGCCATGAGTCCGTGAACGGCCACGGGGACCTGCATTCCCGTCCGAACCCCCGGGCTCTGGGCCACCGCGCAATGGGCATGGCGACCCTGCTGGACAGCGGAGACTATCACCACGGCCACCCCGGACACCTGCACCCGGCCATCAGCATGTGCGAAGCCCCCCATGGCATGAGTGCGAGCAGCACTTACACCACCCTAACCCCCCTGCAGCCCTTACCCCCCATCTCCACGGTGTCGGACAAGTTTCCACCCCATCATCACCACCACCACCACCACCATCCCCATCATCCGCACCCTCACCCCCACCAGAGGATCCCCGGGAACGTCAGCGGCAGTTTCACGCTGATGCGAGAGGACCGGAGTCTGGCTCCTATGAACAGTTTGTATCCCGCATATCATCACAAGGATCCCTGCATGGGCCAGAGCCTGTCCCCGCTGTCTGGTTCTGGTCTGGCCAGCATACACACGTCCCAGGCCGGCATCCCCCCCTACGCGCATCCCGGTGCCGCCATGCCCGGTGAGAAGATGCTCACCCCCAGCGGGTTTGAGGCTCACCACCCGGCCATGCTCGGCAGACACACGGAGCAGCACATGAGCTCCTCGGCGGGCATGGTGCAAATCAATGGCCTCCACCACCACCCGCACGCCCACCTTGGCGCGCAGGGGCACGGCCAGGGGCTGGGGAACGGTCGGGAGCAGGCCTCCGGGCCCGGGCAGCAAGGGGGTGGAGGAGGTGGCGTTAATGGGGGGCAGATGGAGGAGGTGAATACCAAAGAAGTGGCGCAGAGGATCACCACGGAGCTGAAGCGCTACAGCATCCCTCAGGCCATCTTCGCCCAGCGGGTCCTCTGCAGGTCCCAGGGGACCCTGTCCGACCTGCTGAGAAACCCCAAACCCTGGTCCAAGCTCAAGTCCGGCAGAGAGACCTTCCGCCGCATGTGGAAGTGGCTGCAGGAGCCTGAGTTTCAACGCATGAGTGCGCTCAGGCTCGCAGGTGAGCGAAGCCTCGGTAAAGTCCCCTTTTTGCTTTCTTTTTTCTGAATGTGTTGCTGAGAAAAACAGACGCTAAATAAGCATGGAGCAGGATCACTGGCCCTGAATGCTACCTTATTGAAAATGGGGTCAGGTGGGCTGGGAACCAAAGGTCATCATGCAGTTCTTACCACAAAGCTTATACAGCATTCCAAGCGTAAACAATAATTAGGATAGCATTCAGGACCAACTCACCTCCAGGCTTATATTTTATTTATTCAAATGGCTTATAGCGAAATATCTGCAACTGTCTACAGACATTGAATTTGTATACAAGATGCTGGAAGTCAAATGTTCAAGGAACCAGGCCGTGCGTCAGTGTTTGGTGAAGCCATGGTCATTTGAATGATCCATGGACTCCAAATTAAAGATAGTAGAGTGGGGATCTTCCTGGAGCGTGTTTAACAATTTGAGAAGTCGCCAAAAGCTGAAAAAAAGTGCATCACTAAGGTGACCTGATATCAGTATACATCGCTTTTCTGTTCCTACACTGATTCTGCTCATGTCATTTCACCTCAAAATATCGACCGACCGAGTGCATGCGTAAGATGATCCTGCGTCCAGAAATCGTTAGGAATGTGTTTATTTTGGTGAAGATGCGACTGATCAGCGTTTTTCTGGTGTTGAGTCTTGGTGTAAACAGACAGAGCCTAAAGCATGTGTTTGTGCGCGTCTCCTGGAGAGTCTGTGTTAAACTAAAGTTAAATGTGAAGCTGGAGTCATTGTTTACATGGTGAATGGGTCTGTCTCTTACTTTTTTTTGGGGGGGGGGGGGCATTGGACTTGATTGCAGAATAGAAAAGAATAGAATAAAAACTGACACTGTCTCAAATGAACTGATAATGCTTAAATCATTTGTACCTGAGGTGGGGACTACTCAAGTAGGGCGCGCAATAAAGGCCCCAAATCGTCCGTGCGCGTTCACAGACACCCAATGCATGTTTATAACGTGAATAGGCCTGATCGATGACCTGTACTGTATCTTCGTGCTTTTTGAAAAGTGAGGCTGCGGCTGCTTGCGTTGTGTCTGCGTGCGTGCTCGTAGACTATAATCGCAATTGATTCTTTTTCAGTTTTCCCATCTGCTGTGTGTGTGTGTGTGTGTGTGTGTGTGAGTGTGAGTGAGTGACTTTTTGCAAATGATTAAACCTCATTTAACTTTTGAAAGTTGGGTGTCATCGTTTGATCATTAGCGTGATCAGCCAATATTAAAACACAAATCAGACCATGCAGCAGCCTACTAATTATATTGATCATGTTTTATTTTTGTTTGTTTTAAGAAAGATATATCAATTCTCGAAATATGAGGAAAATAAATGTCTCGGAGCTGTGCTGATTAATTATATATTTTCACATTTTCTTACGCATGTTCTTATCCTCAACTTTTTTACTAAAAAACTAAATTCCTGAAAATCCTGTGTTTCTGTGGAAAAAAACAATAAATGTGAAATTAATAAAAATTTAAAAAGTAAAGATTTCACAGTTAAAAAAATACTAAATTAATTTGAAGTGAATAGAGTGAGCGCCAATATATTGATCCGTTCGTTCCGGTGAACTAGATGTGATCGTGTGCTGAAGTAGATGTGATACACTTATTGATTTTAGGCTTCTGAAATTAATCTTGGGCCTATTGTGCTTTTCCCACGAATTCAATTACCCACCTGAATTTGCCTGGGTAGAATAGAATAGAATAGAATACCTAACTGTTTATAATAAATTAGGATGCAAGCTTTAGAATGTGTGGTGGGTCTGTTTTTTTCAGATGAATATTCGCAGCATGTTCAGAACAGAGGTCTGTTTGTTGTTCTGTGAGATGATGAAACGCGGGACTATCGTCACACTGTGTCAGTGTAGGTCCAGTGTGTGTGCGGTAGTGTGTGTGTGTGTGCAGTCTGTTTGAGTGTGTGGAGTTATCTGTGTGTTTGTAATGATTAGCTGAGAGCAGCAGCTGTGTGTGTGTGTGTGTGTGTGTGTGTGTGTGTGTGTGTGTGTGTGTGTGTGTGTGATTAACCTGATAACGAGGACGTTGTTATTCCTGGGAAAAGCAGCCTTTCTGCCCGGGTCTCCTGTGCCGGGGCCCGGTCGCTCTGTGGCTGCTCCTCCTGTCTGAGTGGCCTTCACTCGGGCTGATTTATAGCAGCCCCTCGCACGAGGAGCTCCAGCTCTCTGTTAATATTTACCAGCGCTGGAGACACCGGGCTGCTCACACTCACAATTAGACGCAAGTTTATGGTCGTGCGTACAGGCCGCATGCACTGTACCTTAGCACACATGTGAGAGAGTGCGTGTTAAAAGAAGAGGAGTGGGTTCAGCAAATAATTATTTTTTTTAAATTTATTTAAGCATAATATTTTATTTTGATATTAAACTTCCCTTAATAACGCTACATTTGGATTTTAATGGCACATAACATCCAACCCATGTGAAGTTGAATAAGCATCATTATGAAACTACGAATATATACAAATCCCTTATTTAATATAGAATACCTACATTTTAGAAAATATATTTTGCTTTCCTTACTCCAAAGTTCGAAGTTCAAGATAAATATAAATTATCTATATTCAATCGTTTTCTTTTTTACATCAATGTGTTTTGAGGTGAATCATAATTAAATATTATTGAATGTATTAGTCAAATTTATCCGTACTGCCTGTAACTGGCTTTGTGGTCAGAATATGGTGTTCAGTGCTTTCCTCTGAGGCTCCGTGATGGGCCTTGCTCCAGCAGCTCACGTCTGCCCCCTCCTGGTCACTGCTCACGGGTGAACCTCAGTGTGGATGTGCTGCAGAGAAAAAAACGAAACAATGACGACAATGAATTAGCTGAAGGGAGGTTTGGTTTGTCTTTCAAACAGACCCACGGCTCCTTCTTTCCAGCATTAGATATATATTATTATATATACATGCAGTTTATTTTACCACAGATGTAGTTTATTTCTGAGGTGCACCGCTGCTTTCAGCACCGTGGACAGCGCTCGTTGTTCCCGGGCTGACAGGCTTGTCTGCTCTGGGACTTGAGCTGCTCCGAGGTCCTTAACGAAACACGGAAGTCTTAAATTCAGCCATTATTTCCCAGGCATCCTATGGTTTGCTCAATGAAAAAGTGTCTTGGAATAGAAGTAACACTGCCTTCGCTGCTGCATGATTCTTTTAGGATGAGTCTTCTAAGATATAGGGAGAACTGTTATCAGCACATCAGGTCATAAAGAGTGTCTTTCAGCGCTGTCTTCACCATGACAGTGTCAGAGTATGAAATGTGTATATATTAGTCCTGTGATGAGAGTTCAATTGTTTTGCATACTGCAAACAGTGTAGTCAGACCAGTCAGGAGGACATATTAGACAAACTAGCTATTGCATTTTTGTTTATTCATTTGTTGGTCTGTGTAATTGTTCATTTATCATTGGAATACAGAGATGTAGTAGAGGTATAATGTTATCACTCAGTATTAACTATATTTAGTCCTAAAATTAGTAAGACAGAATATAAAAAATATGTATTTCACTTAAATATGTTTCTATTTGGTTCCATTAATACTGGAGTATTGTGGCTTTGAAAAAAACACTGGAAGAAATTTACAGATTAGAGTTCAGATGTTGTTATTGACTTTTAATAACCATATAATAGAATTAAAACTATAGATTTATAGGGTTAGATGATATGGAGAAGAACCTCCATCCATGCAGGTTTGAGGTGTGATGGAGGGAAGTTTCTCACTCCAGTTTTCTGTCATAATTATTGTTTTTACACAAGTATATTCTGCTCTCACTCATAAACCCTCTCTCGTTCTGTCTTTGTGTGTCTCTGTCGTGAATCCTCCACAGCATGTAAGCGTAAGGAACAGGACCATGGCCGGAGCGAGCGAGGAAACATGTCCAAGAAGCCCCGGCTGGTGTTCACAGATGTGCAGCGGCGGACGCTTCACGCCATCTTCAAGGAGAACAAGCGTCCATCCAAAGAGCTGCAGCTCACCATTGCCCAGCAGCTGGGCCTGGAGCTGACCACGGTCAGCAACTTCTTTATGAATGCACGCCGACGGAGCCTAGATAAGTGGGTGGACGACGGCTCCGGTCACTCTGGCCCCAACTCCTGCATCAAAGCCTGAAGAGGGACTGATCTGACCAACTCATGGACTGACTTAACTTCGGTGGAAAAGCTTTAAAACTTAAGAGAAACAAAGAGAAACTTAAAAAAAAGACCTTGAAGCAACGTTTTGCCCTTAAACCTGTACTATATTGATATTTATAGTATCCAAAGATGAAAAAACAAACCAAAGACTTGTTTGACCTGCTTTAAAATGTTTGTTTCAGCAACACATTTATGTGTAACATACTGCAAAAAGACTATAATTTTACCCCCCCACACCTTCACACACTCTCACTGTCACTGGTCTCTAGCTTTACTACAGCCCTCCTTACCTCCCCACCCCAGTATCAATCTATCATTCACCATCCTTATCTCTAATCTGATTGGTTGGTTTTAATGACGGGTCCCTAAATGGAGGTTTAATCAGCCTATTGACAGTGTGATCTGCAGCTGTCCACAGCCTTGAAAAACAGCCAGAATGTGGAGCTCTGGTAGGATTGGCCAATCAACGACAAAGAAAATAATCCTGCAAGAGCGACCGGATTGTTGTGCAACCTCATTCGGATGGATGGCGGTGGACTGTCGGTCTTATCTGTCTGTCTGTCCAGCTGTCTGTCTCTCTATCAAGCATTCCAGACAGACATGGGGAAGCCCACATGTAGACTGCTAACCCAGAACCCCCCCCAAAAAACTAAACCAAAAAACCCCCAACCTCAACCCACATGGTAGTGCTTTCTTCCAACATGCTGAAGCGTTTGAATAATTTAAAAGTGAGAAACCAAAGCCTTCTACACCCTGACGCCTCTCCTGCAACTTAGAAATAAAAACCACTGAAAATGCTACAAAGTAATTTGACCAAAGAGTGTATTTTCTAGCGGATAATATTTTTACCTCATTCCCTCCCTTACCTCCTTAAAACAGACTGTTAGTTATAGAAGAGGAGAATGTTTCTGTTCATGGTCCATTCACTATTTTGAGTCATACTGGAAATAACACATAATAACATAACCCTGAAAGTTAGCTAAAGACATTTGCCTTATAGATGCCTTTTTGAATCAAACTGAAAGTGAAATGCTGTTTGTGAAGATGGATCATTGCAGTTACAACCTTTCCTGTAAGTTTCTACAGGTCTGGTTTTTAACGTTCAAAGCCGCAAACAAAGACAAATCCACTCTTGGGTGTTTTCTCCTCACTGCTGGCTCTACGTGTGGTCTTGACACTGTGAGGTAGACAGATGGCCTCTGATGCTTTTTTTTTCTTCTGAGGACAAACTGTGTCACCACTCTGATAACAAGCGTTCAGTGTAGCTCCGTCATCCCTCGCGCACCTCATACGTATTTGATTTTTATCTCCTCATCAGAGATGTTGGGCGGAGGGGATGATATCAATGATCGAATCAATTCCAGGTGCTTACACAGCAATGTCAACTCGTCACCTGAATACGAAAAGAACCCCCCCCCCCAGCGCTCCCCTCTCCCCTCCCCCTCCTGCCACCGTTCTCCTGGTAAGCTATGCATTTCAGCACTAGGAGGAAAGCACTACACAGGGCTGGCTCAGGGCAAGCACAGCATTTAGATATATTAAGCTGGCCCATTGCCATCGTCCTCTTCATGGCCAGGGTTAGCAGCTCTACATCCATCAGAGACAAGCGCTTAAGAAGAGGCGAGAAAGAGCTGCTTCATCGTCTCCGAGAGAAAAACCAAAAAACAGAGAAAAGACGACAAGAGACAACAAAAAAGAACGTGTCTAGACCTGCTGATGTTTTATAGTGTGAACCAAAGATGCTACCTCACTCAAGTTCCATACGTGATTTCTATCACTTTGATGATACCAAAGATAACCAAAGATTTTTTCTCATTGCACGGCCTCTACGAGTGGTGTGTTAAAAAGATGTTGTGTGTCTCCCCCTCCCTCCCCCATCTCCTGTCTTTTCCCTCTATACTCCTTTCTTCTCCCCCCCCCCCCCCCCCCCCGCGCCTCCCACCTGCACTCAGCCCATGCACCCCTGCTCTGCGTGCTCTTGCTTCATCTGTGCTCTGATTACAGCTTCATAGATGGTAATGCTGATGTAGCTATAGGCAGATGTGCTGATCCGACCATAGATACACACACACAACCGGCCAGGCAGGTGCCTGCGGGGTACAGAGAAATTTGCTACTGAAAAAATTCAACCACTTTGTTGGCAGAAAAGACAGTTGTTATGTAAAAGCTGGCATTGTGGCAACACCAGTACAAATATTTAGGCTGGTTCATCAGTAATTTCAGGATGGGAATTTGATGGTACCCCGCTCAAGTGCCATATTTTTGGAGCTTTATTTCCACTTGGCCTCAGCCTGTGAGTTTGTATCTATAAGACTGATCCAACAGACAGATCGGACATCTTCACGAGACAGTAGGCAGACAAGTTGACATAGCCATGGGCAGAATCGTTGAATCAACTATAGGCAGACATGTTCCTGAAAGTAGAAGCAGTCGTGTTGCAATCTTTCTAAAACTCCCAGGACGAGTGCCTTGCTTGAACCAAAGTGTTAAACCGCTGTTGACCTCTCACCTTTGACTCTGTGAATACCTCAGCCTGTAGAAAGGCCACTACTAAAGAAACAAGGAAAAGGTTTTTCTTCTTCTTTTTTTAAATCACACCGTGGTGCTTTCGCCAGCGCAACCATGCAATGAAAACATACCAAAGGAATTTCTGTTGTCCACTTCTACAGATGAAACCAAAGGTCTTTGTTTCTTCTCTTCCCCTCCGACCTCCTCTTTTCCTTCCATCCCTCCTCTCCCCCAGCCTTCCTCGTCTCTCTGCTGTGTGTAGGAAGGTTCAGCACTCTGGCCGTGCATGTCTTTACCAATGTCTCTGAATACCTCATAGTAATGATTCCTTTGAGTTCTGCATTGAGACGTCTATCTGTGAGTACGGCAGAACTCCACTCGTGTGGTAATTGTTATTGTTACTTCAAAAAGCTGTATGATTATCTATTTTGTAGTTTTGGTTTTGTTTTTTGGCAGAAGTGCTCTGTTTCAAGTCACGGAGGACAAGTTTCAGGGTTGATGTATGAAACTTATGGGATGGAGGGAGAAGCGTATTTTTTATCAGACATTGTTTTATGCCAATATTATGATGGTAGACTATTGCTTTTACAGGGTAAAACCAACTGCTGTGATATTGTGTTCATATTTTTCCCTTTTGTCTACTTCTGTGCTGTGATTTTAATTTAATTGCATTTTTGTATCGTTTTAACCACTGCTTTAATTTATGCATTTGTAGAAACTCTAGATTTGTATATAGTAGGTTTTTTGGAAAAAAATGAAAACAAAGAAACAAAAAAGACAGTTTTATGTTACAGCCTTATCGCCCAAGCTTAGATATGACAAAGGAGTAGTTTGTATTTTTCTTCAGCTAAATCCTAGCCGGCATTTCAATGTGTGTTTTAAACACTGCCAGAAACCCAGACAGTTGATTTGCCAACATAGACAAAGTCATACAGGAGCTACTTTGTTGAACAGCTGGCAAAAAGCAGTGTGTATGTGTATATGTGTTTTTTCTATTCTTTTGACTTTTTAAAAAAAATACTGTTATTTTATTGGTATTACTGCACATCCAAAGATTTTTAAAACAAACCAAAAATTTGAAAAAAAAAACATGTATAATGTTGAAAAGCACTGGCATTTGTGAGGTAGACTTGTTGAGTTTTGATTTGCCATTCGCACGGGTATAGAATATAGAAGGCGTAGGGCTGTGTAGACAAGCTTACTCTACCATGTGGGGAATCTCCTGTTCAATGTACAATCTGAAGCATCTGAAACGAGGGCTGCAAGTCCTGCTCACTTTGCTGTCTCATGCACAGAGTGAGGTGGAGTAGAGGGTGGGCAGCCGGTCTGCCAGGGGCCGTGCCGCGGAGCTGGGTCTGTTTTTATTGCCGTGGCACCGCCGCCTCGCTCCATCTAGTATCTGTTCTTTTGGTACGTACTCGTGTAATGACTATGAGCAAAGTCTAATAAAACTGCAAAAGAACCTTACCAAGGAATCAGTGTGTGAGTGTGTACAGGGACGATTAACTGGATCACTCATCTTCTCTCTGTGGATGAGTGTGTGTGTGTGTGTGTGTGTGTGTGTGTGTGTGTGTCCCAGTACTACAGGTATGCAAGTTGTGAGTGTACTTCTTTACAGTGTGTTCGTCTGTTGTTAAATCTGTTTCAACTGCATATATTTGTTTTGTGTTAGCATGTGTGGGGCTGACTGGTGCTGATATCACAACAGTAAAACTGGTCGTCAGAGGCCTCACTGTTGGTGCTGTTTCCTGTCTGTCACGTTCAGACACCACTTAGTCTCTGAGGATATCAACACAATGTCTATGACACATTACACAGGCATGGTATCCAGTCATTGTGTCACAGAATGAATTTAATGAAGAATGAGTGATGTGTTGTGGACCTATGTTTCCCCCATTTTTTTATTTTATTTTCCTTTATCTATTTTGTCCATACGGAGTTCCCATATGATGGGTAGCTTAGCTACAAGTCTCATAACAATACTGCAGAGCCCAAGACAATCATCTGGATCTCTTACGCTGGGGAACTGGTTTCTCACCCACAGAGGGGTGTCCTCCAGCTATTCACTCACAAAGATGCTTGAAGGGTTTTGATAAACAAGCATATTTGTCGTCACAGCCATGTAGGAATAGATTACAGTAGTGGTTCATCTTGCACTTGCATTTCAAAATGAAAACTCATCGCTCTCTCGTCAGCCTTGTGCCCTTGTCCAACTCTAAACTTTCTGTTGACCTCCTTCGCGACTCACAATGCTTCTTCAGTTTTCAGTATGTGTGTGTGTATGTGTGTGTGTGTGTGTGTGTGTGTGTGTGCGTGCATGTGTATGTGTGCATGCGTGAGTGCCAGAAGGGCAATACTGCCACTGTTTCTCTCAAATGTATAACTCCATGTCACATGACTTATTTTGTCATTGCTGTTTCCCGAGCTTTGCTACTGCTTTCTCAGTGCCGTGCAATATCATCTGTTGTGATTGCTAAGCAAATGAAAAAAGAAAGAAAATTTGAGAAGCAAGTGATGATGTCATCCAGCTTTTTTCAGTGTTCAAATGTTTCAACATTTCTGTAGTCACAAAAAAGTAGAAAATAAACAGTTGGTATTTCCAGCTTCTGAAGCCCGAGTCTTGTTATTATTATTATTATTATTATTATGGTAATGTGTGTGTGTCCGTGTGTTAAATGGGTCACAGTGAGAAGTCAAACAACAGTGACCCAGGGGACGCCCAGTACCTGGCAACGTGTCCTCACCACTTTACCCTAGGTGCACTCATGTTTGTACAACATTTGTCTACTGCCCTGTCCTCTTCTTTTTTAATTATACTGCATGAATGGACAAAGGGATAGATGGATGGATGGACAGCTAGATAGATAGATAGATAGATAGATAGATAGATAGATAGATAGATAGATAGATAGATAGATAGATAGATAGATTTTTACGAGATACAATTTCGGTTTGCTGCATTATTTGTATTCTGCCAGTAGATGGTGCTATGACATGGGTCTTTCAAAACACAAGGATTCCTTTGTATTGTACTTGGCAACATTTTTTCACATTGGATAAACCATGTTTAATGCTCATATATCCTGATTACCCAGACGTTGTTGTTACTTATGACTAATTAAGTAATAAAAATAAGCATTACTAAATTATAAACCATTAACAAACTCATTAGTTAGAGATTAGTCCTCTTTTGCTGCCTTCAATGACAATCAATTGAAGGGAAGATTTTTAAATGACTTCTATCGAAACTGGTAATGTTTTTTGGTCAGAATGTTTGTGACCTTTAAAAATATATGAAGTAAATAAAGATAAAGACAAATGAAGATACATTTCGAATTGATTTTAGTTTTTTCTCCATCCCAACTGTGTCTACACATTGTCCAGGTTATTGCTGCAAATAACTGGGCTACAGAGACAATCGGAAATTTGTGAATGACTTCCATCATGAAGAAGTCACAAATCAGTCAGAAAAATACATCATGCATAACTCAAAGATATATTTTCTGACATATCTCTGCACCCTTTGGGACTGGATAAACGACCTACAGTTCATATAGATGGAAAAAATATTTGGGATTGGATAGACGCCTCCCTGACATCACTATGAAGTCAGAAAATGACGTAATATAGTAATGATGCCATCAGGAATCCTCTTTAGTGGACATTTATTTCCCATGCATCTCCTTTTACTCTTTTGAGCTGCTTAATCAATCCCTGCTGTGTTGTAAAGAGGATATCCTGGGCTTTCCAGTGAAGTGTTGTGCAATAGGCTGAGGTGCTGAGAACTCAGTCTTTCCGTCCAGTTGGCCAGCAGAGGAGCAAAAACATTTTATTGAAAGTGGAGAGGAAATTCAAATGTAGGCTATTGGTTTTTTTTACTATGATAATTATAAATCCTTTTGTTTATTTAAATGTGAGAGATATATTGAGATTTTAAAAGTAGTTAAATAATGTATTTTAAACTAATAATTTGTGAAGGTCAGTTATAGTGAAGACTAAGACCATCTAAATGTATTTATTGACTCCACATTGTTGTAGGAGACAGAATCAGACTGGCTGATGAGGCTTCATTTATCTAATCACAGAGTATTTGAACATTTACTTTTGTAAACTTTGCTCTCTTGCCAAACAAAGGCCCACAATCACCTGGTAGATGTTTGTATTCGGATGGACTTTATGACTCTAGATTCTGTGTCACTTGTTTCTGGTATGAGAGGCAAAGGATAACAGGATTTAAAATTTAATAGTGTTTTGAATATGGACTATATAAATAGTCTTCAATGACTAAATAATGTCAAGAATCTTATTCTACATTTGAGTTTTTTTTTACGTGGACAATTCAAAACACAACAATAATAGTGATAATGATTTTAAATCAAACTCAAGCACACCGTGAAGAGTCTGTCTGTGTGCAGCGAACAATAGTAACGCACAAAGTGCAGCTGTCAGACAGATTTGTGAAGCAGATTCTCGTGTCCTCATTTTGGCCTTTGCCTTTGTTCCAAGAGGTTTCAGCAGAGAAGAGATTAAAACAAAGAGCGCTCCCTCTGTCCCTTTTTATTTGTACCAAAATGACAATGGACCACAGCCTGCAGTTATGAGAGCATGTGAGCAGAAACACTATTAGATATATAACTGCACTATGTCATTTCTGCAGCATTTATTTGTAATATTGAATGGAAATCTTCAATGATTGGCCAACGTCAATGTGTGAAGGTTCGTGGATTTAGGATTTGTGTTCAACATTTAATGTTTTACCACATCTTTGTATAGCATCGCCTTGGGTTGGTTTATGAATTCCTTACTTTTTATTCTTTATCATCATCATTATTATTCTTATTTTGTTGTTGTTCTTGTTTATGTTGTTGATCAGGTTTTTGTTTTTGATTAAATGTTTGGTGTTAATCATGAGGAGCCCTACTTTTGAACAGTTCAGGTTTCACTGCAGAAAAGTGTTTATGCTGTTGTATTTCCCTGCCATGACAAGTTTCAATTAATAAACCATTGGACCATAGGATTGTTTTTTTAACATATAGCCTGCAGCTTCTGTTTCTCTTACAATACTCAATAAGCACAGTATGAACGACATGCTGAATTACTGCAGCTGCCTGTTGTTTAATAAGGGGGGAAACAAGTAGATGGTATTCTCTAAGTAAAGATGAGCAAAAAGTTTATCTAAATAAAAAATTGATAAAGCCATAGTCAGTACTTGGTGCATTGGCCAGAAAGTTAAGTGTGGCTTCATAAGTCTCTGGGCCACTCGGGGCTTTGTGCTGTAAATTAGAGCAGCGCTGGCACGCGCACACGCACACGGGCCAGAACAAAATGTTCACCACGGAGAAGAGCGAACGCTCACGTGCGCACGTGAGCTTGCACCGAACTCCACTGACCAATGAGGGTCGCTCGTCTCTTTTGTTTGTCCCGGTTCGCAGCTCGGGACCCGGAGCTCCGCCGCCAGGCACCGGGACGGAGGAGAGAGGGACCCGCTTCGGGAGGAAGGAGAGGTTTGGTTCCTAACGCCTGTGTTGTCATCTGACCACGATCCGGTCGGAACTTTTCTTCGGTACCACTTGTGAGTTGGCGGTTGCTATGGCTGCGAGTTCACGCGAGGCTGGCAGGGAGGGAAGTGACGAGCACGGCTGTTGTTGGGACACGTGACTGGAGCTGCACTGATCTGTTTTGACAAGCAGCGGGGAGGGAAGAGAGCAGGGAGGCAGACCGTGAGCAGCATCGCGGCCAGGAGCACCCGCTGCTGCGTCTCATCCGCATTTCGCCCCCCCCCCCCCCCCCCCTCGATATGCCCCGAACCACTCGGTCCTGTTTGTTGTTAGCGCTCGGCTAGCCTGTCAGCGGCTCGCGAACTTTGTGTGGGCCAGCACTCGCGGAGAACGTCGCAGCCGTGGGTCGGAGGCGTTGACTCGGGATTGTTTGTTTGAAAAAGTTTTAATGAAGACCACAAAGGAAGTCCGCACAGGTGGCGTCTCGAGGGTTGAGTAGATGGCGACCGTTGGGGCGCTGTGTGCGGGTTGGACACGGAGAACCACCGCCTGATATCGTCGGTTAACGTGAGGAGAATGATACAAGACGTCAGGTCGTAGCAGAAAATCCCGAGACCGTGCGTCGGTGTGTTTGGCTGCGGCTGTGGCTACCTGCCTGCCTGCCTGCGCAACTCTACGGGGGTTGGGGGATGTTTGCCGAGGTCGTCGTCACCCGCAGACGCGTTAACCGCTCGGCGACGACACGGTTAGTTGGTTGAGTTGTTGCTACCTAGCTAACATCATTAGCAGGCAGCCAGAGAGTGTTGTTGGCCGGAGAGGAGACACAGAAATGCATCGCGACGTTAACTGTGGTGTTAGGTGCTATGGTCTGACACTGAGAGTAGCCAGCTCGCTAATCATATTACCAGTAGTCGGATTGGTCACTAGCTCCGGGAACCCGACTGCCCACCCCAGTACCTGACTGTGGCTGTGCCTGGGACCAGCTGTCTGTTTTGTTAGTCAGTTGGACAATACAGTGCGAGTCGATGGGAGCTTACAGTAGCATGCTAACAAAGCAATGCTTTGTTGTTGGATAGGGGGCCGCTGGCACCAGCACGCAGGCTTCACAGCTGATATTATTGCTTAGCCACTACACGGTCACAGAGGAGCAGGGGGGGGGGGGGGGGTGGGGGGGTTCCGGGTCCAGGCACCGCTGTGCGTGTGTGTCAAAGCTGTGTCATAGAAAACCTGAGGAGACCCTGCAGGACTGATGACACTGGACAACATGAAGACCGAGAGAGGTACGTAGAATCCCACATTTATATATTTATTATATACATTGATCTGTGGAGGGGAATGGATGGTGAGTGTGTGTGTGTGTACGGCACAAGCTGCATTTCCAGATTTGCTTGACTGATCTGTACCCATGTTCCTGAGAGCAGAATCAGGCCAGGGGAATTATGTAACAGCTGGTCAGCCTGGTCACTGGTTATGTGAATTAACAAAGCCTGACCCGGGTAAATGAGGACGTGCATGCACAACACACATTTTCTGCTCTGGTCTGGGATGTAACCACCAATGTCGGCTGCTTTCTCTCCCAACCTGCAAGATCCTCCTCATGCCAAACACTGTTCCGTTTTCCAGTCGCTCTTGTTATGACAGGGCTGCTGCAAAATGTTCCTGACACCCACCCCGTTGTGGAAATAAGGCTCCTGCCGTATGCTCTGCAACCTGTTTACATATCGCTGTATCTGCAGCTAGGGGTGAAACAGGGACAGAGGGGACAGACACCCTTGTTTGTCTCAACGTGATTATGCTAATTCTACTATTGCATTAATTCATTAAGGCTATCTCGATACCTTAATCTCCGCCCTGACGTTGATTTTGTATAAGCTCCTTTATCGTATAAACTTAATGATTGGTTGTGCCTGGTTGTTTGTGGTCTGGGGTCAACGGTGACTTGATTCGACAACACAATAGAGCCAAATGTGGAGGTGGTGAAGGGCCACTGTTCTCAGTCATGATGAGATTAGCCACAGTCAATCAGTGATCTAGTCTGTTTGTTTGTAGGTTATGAAACTGTGGTCAGAGCAATATCTTCTTTAGAACACAACATGCTGGTAATGGGACTCCACAACACAAAGTAAACATATGCCCTATATGGGCCTAGACGTTTAACCCTCTCCTTGCCTTGCAGTTAGGATCCTTTATATAGAAACACTCACTCCAGTCATCTGTGATTTGACAGACACTGTACAATGTAATTATAGCCTAATAATGACTTTCAAATTGCAGGATTTTATTATTTTATTTATTTACAAAATACCTTTTTTGTAAGTTCTCCTGCCTTGTATGAGCCAAAAGCTGAAGCACTGTGGACCCAAGGCACATTGCTACAGTTTATCTGCTCTATGCCCTTCATGGATTGTCACCATGTCAGGTTGGCGAGCTCAATGCCATGTTCTAATTATGAACACTTGTACTAGCTAAAGCTGCAACACAGCAGTAGCTCCCTGTTTGACTGGCAGATGCCGTGGTGTTATTGTTATTCGGAACATACTGTGCCATTCCTGTGATGGTGCTACCAGATTACTTATATGCCAGATACCTTGCTCTCCTCTCCCTGTTCTCAGAGAATGAGGCTGCAGCACTGAGAGGAGTTGTTTACTTTGTAGCCTGGACCATACCACAGTTGACACATTGGTCAGTTTCACTGCTCTGATGCTGGGCTGAGCTGAGCGTTCCTAGGAGAGCCTAGCTGTGTTTGAGAGGGTGAGCTGAACAAGTCCAAACATGTCCATCTAACACAAATCTCACAGGCTGCAACCTCCTGATCAGGTCGGTGCTAAAAGTCAAGCCACAGATTTTGTGGGTTGATGAGGTGATGGAATCAGGCTGTAGCCTGTCATACCTTGGCCATTGCTCCACCTTGTTGGGAACACTGGGAACTCCTGATGCTGAAATCCAACATTTTGAGTCAGTTTCTCTTCTGATATTGAACTTTGTCAACAGATCACACCTATGAATGACGTGTCCCAATCCTTGTTAAGTGTTGTTTCTGAGGGAATGTTCCTGAAAGTCTGCATCCAGGCCTGAAACAAGGATCCTTTCTTTGTTACTTTGTTTACATTTTAACCAGATGGTTTTGGTTTCACATTGCATTTTAGGAAGACCACTAAAGACTTTTGTATGACATGTACCGGTATACGTCCTGTCGTCATCATTTATGTGGGCTGTGTCTACCTACCTAGACATTGATATGAACAGGCGTGTGTCTGATATCGGTATATTGTAAATAGGCTATTGTATGAACTGGTACTCTTTGTGAATTACTACCAGCAGAATGAACGTCCTCATCATTCAAGTATCATATCATCAAACGTAAAGACTACAAGCAATCATGAGAGCTGCTTCTTTTTCTTCGTATTTTGTTTAATGCTGTCTCAACTTCCTGAACTATCCAACAAAAGGTTTTTACACTTCAAAATATTTAAACAATGGTTCAGTTGGATGTGGACACATATCACCTCTTTTTGTTTATAAAAATGTTGGTCCATTGTTACAGAACATGTTCCAAGGCACAATTCACACCTGTTATTTTGGTATGGACTAAACTGAAAGTCAGTAGGTCGGGAAGATCTAGACAAGGCAGGTGTGAAAGTGCCATTAGTCACTGCTGTAAAAACCCAAAAAGGAAAAATAACTTATGTTTGTCAGAAAGTCTTCTCAACACCAATTACCAAGAGGTGAAATCTTGTTTACAGCCTTGTTTCCTTCCACTTTGAAGAATGATCCATATTGCTCTGATACATGATAGATACATGCCTTTTTAAAAACAAATAATAAAGCTGTTGTCAGCTGGGATGCCTCTTATCAGCTAATAGAATTGGTATCCAGAAAAAAAGCTGATTTTTCCTTGAGGTTCATGCAGCATCTCTTTGTCATTTTGTGTGAACAGTCATAAAGGTAAAAGAGGAGCACTTGTGTTATGCTCAGGAGCCTAACCAGAGTCATCTCACCCCCTTGTTGTTCTGTGAGTTGAGTTGTGCATGAGTCAGGATTGCGTGTTTGTGCAAGGTATGTGCGTGCGGCTGTGAGGAGAGAGTGAGTGTGGCAGAGAGTATGCAACAGATTGCTGTTGGCCTTAATAAGCGCTGTACCGTTGCACCATGTGGCTCAACTGACAGCTTTTACAGGTCCCATAAAGAGTAGCTATAAAAAACACGGGACCTGTTTATACCAGTGGCACAGAAAATGTCTCATTGTATCGCCAGTCTAACCATTTAAACCATAGTGTGGTTGAGTTCAGTTTTATTTGCGTCCTTGAAGACATACATTTGTTACAGTCTCCGCACGTAGAAGCAAAAAAGTTTTGTTCAAAACCACACTGGAATTGTTTCCACCATAAAGATAGCTGTGTTTTACTTAACTCCGGACCTCATCACAAACAGATCAGTGAATAAATAAGACTTGACATTAGATGATCATATGAGGTCATATGATAAAATGGCTGAGCAGAGATCAAAGAGTGGTGACTTAGTGTTTCCTACTTAATGCCCTCGAGCGCAACACTCATTTTCTTCTGCTTGCAGGCAAGAGTTTAAACAATACACACAGAGGTGATCTCAGAGCTTGTCATGTTGGAGAGACTCAGTCAGCTGGTAAGCCTCAGCACTGTGCTCTAGCTCTCTGTCATGTTATTTGGTCTGTTAGTATGGCAGCACTTCCTGTCCGGAGCCATTAGTCCTTGGGGGAGGAGTTGAATACACACACACAACTTACTCCACCGCCTGCCTTCTGCCGTGCGCTCAGTCAGATTACAGCTGCCCTGAGACGTTCCAGGCACATGCCAGCGGATCAGAGTGTACACTCTCACTGACGAGAGACCCAGATAACGCAGAGCGACACACACTGTTGTCCCCGCACAACACCTGTCCAGCCCTGTGTTGTTCTCTGCCTCCTCCTTGGCAGTGATTTACCCCATGCTGCAGCAGAAGGTTGCCACAACAGGTGCTCTCTTGTGTTTTACTCCCCTCACACAGTTGGAATCCATCTGTGTTGTTTGTGGGGTTTTTTATTGACATAGTTTGTTACAGTCCCTGACTTGTGCTGTTTGGAAGTACTGTTTACTGTCTTTACTCACATGTATGTTATTATTGGTATCGGAATTGTAAATGTACAGTTTGTATTCATGCCCAGTGAATTTACATTTATTTAGAGGCCTAATGATTACTTTTTCTTACTTATACATTTGCTGACCCAGCGCCATTCAACATAGATATTGGAGATTTTACAGCGAGATTCAGAGCCGCCTTTTGTAATGAATACCAATAGCAGGTAGGCATTCAGCTGTGAGTTACTATCCTGGCCCCTGGTTTAATCAGCCTAAATCAATGCTGTTGTGACAGGTTGGACTGTAAGTAGCCTAGCTTTGTCTTGCGTCTGCATGGGATTGGGCGCCCAGTGCTCCCAGTCCGCTAATACTCTTACAAAATGCTGGAACATTTCATTCAGCACATGAGCTCTTCATCACAGCATGTATATTTGTACATGGATATATGTATGTATGTGCGTGTGTGTGTGTGTGTGTGTGTGTAATGCAGGTTTAATGCTTTGGGTCACTTAGGTCATTGTGACCTGTGTCCACACACAAGGACATAAAACGGAGTGTACATATTTAGTACGACTACTCGTGTTAACAAGCTGTACAGACACACAGAAATACACCGGCCAGACTTAGTGCTGGACTGGCTGAACCAGCCTGGGTCGTATTTCTGCTGCCAGGGTGCCACTGAGCCAGTGATGTCATCGCTCGTGTGTTCGTCACATCCTCCCGCCCCTGTGGCTCCACACAGCCAACCAGCAGCCAGCTCTGCAGGAACAGGAAGAGCCATCTGCACCTGGTGGTTGTTCTTGATGGGGGTGGTGTTGTGGTGTGGATTATAACTACGTCTCCTTTTCCTGTGTGTAACAGTTTGTGTGTCTTTGGTGTATTAAGTTTGTCTTCTGTTGTACTTTTGCGTTTCTTCTTTAGGACGCCCATAAGGTGCCTTGATGATCTGGCAAAAATAAGGGTCTTGAACGTTTTTAACTGTGCCATGTTTTTTTCTTTTTGAAATAAATCAGCGGCCACCTTTTATTTAAACTTTTATATTACTACTTAAATGGATAGTTAACTGAAAAATGAAAATGAGCGATAAACAGCATTCAGCCAAATCCAATGCAATTTAAGTAAATGGTGACCACTTCCTCATAAAACGCCTCCATACTGCTCCTGTGTCCAAGACACTGAGCAGGGTTAGTATATAAACATGTTTTTATATTATCAAAGTGGCTGAATTACTTAAATACAGCAACTTTATCTCCATGACCAATTCATTCCTAGTGACCTTTATAGTGTGCCCATCCTTCCACTTTATTATTAATCATTGATGTGACATAACTAGATCTGTGCTAAGCTGTAAATTCGGTGCAACACACACACCTTCCTCAGAAACCACACAATAACCAAAAACACGACTGCTCACTCCTGGCACGAATGTTTTGAGTATTTCTTTGTCATCCTTCCACCATAACTGTTATTTTTGGAACAGACAAACCCAAAATGACAGCTTTGTGTTAATCTCAGCAGTGTTTAGAAAGGACTGTGTCAAGGGATGTTTGATTATTGTAATTCTGCATGCTCTGTAAGCGGGGGAAAACCATGTACAGGCAATTTTGTCTCTCTCTGACCTTGTAGTGAATCAACTTTTCCCACTCTCGCTCTGCTGGTCTACTTTTCCCTATCCCTTTTTTCTCCTCCACTTCTCTTTTTCTCTCCTCCTCTCGTCCGAGTCACATCACATAGACTTCAGCTACTGTAACACCTCAGCACTTAACACCCCCACCACCAGTCTCTGCTGCTCATCTTGACAAAAAGCATATTGACAGAAATAGAGCTTGGTTGAGTTACTGTCTAAAACACCAGAATGAAATGGTTAATAGTAAGGCCTGACATATTTATCAGTTTATTGATTACCCAATAAATACATTGTGTTGATATGTTCCCATTGGCATTCATCTCCCACATAATAATTTGAATAAAGGTCTGAAAACATAATGTTGAACACGCGTTGCATTTCAACAATGTTTATTATTAATTTTCACATTGACCTGGAGGGTACTCTAATACTAAAAGAAATGCTCTTTTCTCGTTATTAGTAAAATAAAAACTAAATAAAGAGCTTTTGAAAAAGGCATTTTCAAATAAAGTGCTTCATTTTAGAAGGGGAAAAAAAGATATGGTTTGAGTTTCCCCTTTTCTTCTTTTTTCTTAACTACATTTCACATATGAACAATCTCAACAAACATTAACAACTAATCAGCTTTAACACTTTTTCTCTTTGTTCCCCACTTTCTCTTGTTCAGTGAGAGAAGTAAACTCTACCGTGTGCTGCCAGGATTTACTACCGTAGAGACAAGATTACCATAAATGCCAGAAAAGGGCTGGATAAAAATCTCATAATAGGTCTGGGTCCGTATAGAATGGCATCTGGGTCCGGATGCGCACCGCGGTCCCCCTATTGGTGACCTGTGTTTTAGATAGTCTGGGGCAATTTCTTCACTTCAGCTTGCTGTTAGGGTGAATCCATGCTTTGACTAGGCACTGCCACCTCCCTTACGACGCCCCAGCCCTACATAGAACATATTTCATCATCTAGTTTGGCAGTCATCACTGAAAAATAACTCAAATAAATAAATCAAGGAATAAACGAGAATAAACTCGACGAGTGTTGTTGCTTTCTTGCTTAGGGGTTGTCTTTGTCAAATGAATCGTTTTTGAATGCGGTTTCCAAAGTTGGCTGCTGCACTTCATCCTTTTTCCCTTCGCCTTAGTGAACTCATGCTCTTTCATGTGATGGTACTTCAAATGCTTTATGAGATTGATAGTATTGTAATTGTAACATTTGCAGTACAACACAATTGCTGTGGTGGGGCAGCAAAGAAGTAGTGATTTCCTGGAAAAGAAAATTGCAGTTTTATCCAGGTGAAACTAATACACTTTAAAGACATGTAATCGGTACATGGATAGATTTGCATACTTGCCGATGCACGACCTGGCATTTTTGGCAGTATCGGAGGCATTTCCGATGCTCTATTGGAACACCTCTAGTGTTTTCAGTCATCTATCGAAAAAAAATAGGTAGGCCTCCATTTTGGTAAGGATTTTGAGTTAAATTTATTTTCCTTTTTTTTAAATCTTTTTATAATATTTTGATACAGTTTAATGAGATTTCCCAGAAAGTTGTTTTAAATGAAAATAACAAGTTCTGTTTATGCAGACATAACTTGAAGATATATTTACAAGCCCTCGTCAGTGTTATTACAGCAGTTCCCTTTTTAAAATCAGGAAATACAAATCTAGGATTTTGTCAGATGCCACTGATTTATTCCATTTGTGTCATGTACATTGACTCTGACAAGGGTGGAATCCGTGTCAGGTTTAAAGGTCTGCCACCAGACACCACACATTTGGTTGCAAAGAGCGTTACGTAAGTAGCACTTTAATCTGGTTCATGTACCGGACACCTCTCGTCTGTTTCTGTGTCCCCGTGCTGACAGTGTGCTGTTCTGGTCCAGGATCAAAACGCCATTTAAAATGAAAAAAATGTCTCCATGACTCTGGATTCCCTCAGTGAGTTATCACTAATCAAAATTAATTAGGAGAAATCCAGTTTAGATTCTTGGAGGATAATTGATCTGTCTCCAATGTGACCTATTCTGTTAGAGTAATTGAATCATGGCTACACAGTACACAAAGCCACACACTACCAGTATCTGTTAACAGAGAGCACCTCAGGGGCTTGTTGTGGAGGCGTTAAGCACATTGTTTATTCACAACAGGATGAGGTAAAGTTAATTTGAGAGTCATCACCACTATCCTCTTTCTTTTTTCCATTTTCTCATCTTGTCTCTTTTAGGCCAACAGCCGGCCTCAATCAAGAGTGAGCGGTTCCACTGTCACCCTCAGTGTTGCTTCATCCTCACACCAAAGCAGCTGACAGTCAGTCTGTTCTGGTTGACTGGGTTACTGTTCCTTTTTTTTTCTTTTTTTAAAGGTTTTTAGGGGGTGGATTATTTGGTTAATATTGAATCTGAGGTAAAGTGAGTCCCGACAAAACAAGGTTTAAAATATATAACCGTGAAAAGCAGAGAAGTTGGAGATGTTTGTTGAACGTTTGTGGCAGTGCAGCTTTAACAAGAATAGCTGGGGGGGGGTTTCAGCCATGCCAAGACTATGGCCTTCTGCTTCCTTGTCCTGAGTGGTTTATTCCAGTCACCAACCACCTGGATCTGCCTGTGCCACAACTGACACAATTTTCACGTGGCCCTTTTAAGATCGACGCGGCTCAGATTACTGAGTTCAGACTCCCCTTTCTTGACATTGGCATCGGCAGCACAGGAGAGGTCACAGGCCTGTGTGTTAATGTTGGACTGGGTGGCTCTGGTTACAGTAAGAGGCTGGTTTGTCCTACTGCCCTAGTGTCCTGTACCCACTAGTAGTCCGCTTGCAGAAATTTAAACTGCTATAGGAATGATTTAGTGACAGATACTGCCGGTGAAGGAGACAGGGATTTGTTAAGGAGATGACATGTACAGGTTTTTACAAAGTATTTTAGAGCACCAAATTATCATGTTTAACATTTTCATTCCCATGAAGAAATCTTGATTTAACTTTTGCCCTCGTTCTAATGAAGCTGATATTTGGATGTGTTTTAACAAGCTTGTAACTCAAGTGTAATGTTGAAGCTTGATGAAGTGGGACTGCATGATTGTTGGCTTTACTGTGGAAACCTAAGGCCCTATTCAGACCTGGTGTCAGTGATCCAATTACAAATGGACAGCTGACACAAGTACACATGTGAATGCAACCAAGATGCATTGAGGACACATTTGAGAACTGATCAATAAGTAAGGGAGATATGGGCGAACAAATATTGCAACTTTAGCGCTTTAAAACAATACAGAGACCAGGTCTCTGTGACCTATATTAAGGCCATCCTGGGTCACAGTGAAGAAGCGCCTACTCAGCTGATGTCCTCTGACCTGCTGCAGTTTCCCAATGATCCCAAAGTGCTTTTGCACTTCTCATTGTTTCCCATGCATATAGAGCAGGGAAGTGAGATCTGGTCACAGGAGATACACATGGTGACTGTTTCTAATACCAGATGTTAACAGACGAACTTAACACTGTCCACTTGTGATCGGCTCACTCATCACAGATGTTAATGCCAGGTCTGAACAGGGCCTAATTCCCACCTTGCCAACCTGTGTCCACTCTGCTGCCACGTTACGTAACAGGTGTTAGTCAGACAATGACTTTGTAAAGGACCACTCTTGCCTGAATAACAGGGGCTTAAAGGGCCCCCTCTACAATATGTGAAAGTAAGGTCAAACGAGGCATTGTGGATGGGAGGCACGGTAAACCCCAGGTTATTGTGTCCCAAGATAATTTTTCTGGCACTTCAGGAAAGATGAGAGGGAGATCAGGAGATACTTGTGAAAAATTGTTATGAACAAAGTAAATGTCACAAGCACATAATATGCACTTCAGTCCCCTACATGTGTGCCCTTTCTTCTTACTTTACAGGGCATAATATTTTATCTTGTACACTAGGCTTGACATTTACTCAGCCCATTGTATTAATATCTGAAAGCTGCCCAGTGGAACCAGCCTTCTACTTACATTCCACTGAGCAACTCATCTAAATAATGGGGGTTTAAGTGCTGTTCTCAAGGACTTATGTTGCTATGGCTGTTGAAGATGAAGGGAGCGTAAAACCTCATGCCTCACCTTCAATGTCGCAGCAGTTTTTGGATTTGAATTTACACCTGGCAGAGAGAATGCCGATTTCTGGTTAATTTAAGGTGAGCTAATCACTGAAATCTCATGGCACAGTGAGAGTATACAATGAAATCCCACAGACTCCTGGCACTCTATCCACGGTTACCTAACCATGATAGGCTACCGTTGTTACCAGAGCTTTCATCATTCACTCTGACCTAATACTGTACGAAAGAATGAACAGCACAAGTGATTTTAGGGGGATTTGTGTACATGAACTCAACAAAAGTTCACTGTGGAGAGTGTGGATTTAAACCGGATGAGTTACATATGCTACATTTTAGATCTGTAGAACAAGAAAATCAGCAAAGGCAGACACTCTTATTTTAATCCTAGATCCATCCGAATGAGAACTGCTTTTTTTATGTGCTTTATTAACATTGGCAGGAGTCACAGGGATCTGGCACAACTTCAATTCCAAGCAAGATGTATGGAATAGGGAGACAGACATGATGACTAGGTGAGGCACGTTTTAATTAGTAGACATGATGCATCATGAGCCTTACTGTTCCGACATCAGCTGAGATGAGTTTTATGAACTAAGCTCTTATGCCTCACGATGAAGGTTTTTTTCCACTGGGTTAGAGCTTGTTTAACATGTGACTTCACAAGTATGCAAGTAGCTCAGCTTCGAAACAATAGCTCACAATAATGGGTGTGAAAGAGAGGGCAAAGTGGTTTGTCAGTCTGGGCCGATGCTGTGTGTGTATTTGTGTGTGTGTGTGTTTGTTGTCTGGCTGTGGGAGAGTAATGGCAGCTGAGATCACAAAACAGAAGAAGGGTTCTCCTCAGCTGGAACTGTATTAACGCTCCTCAGCCAATCAGGGCCTGTTGCTATGTGTGCTGAGAATCTGCCCCTTTTGTGTTGTAGAGTGGGAGGAAGAGGGGACATACTCACACATGTCATAGATCCCAAGCCCATTCATTATAACCCACTTCTCAGTTAAGGTAAAAGTTTTGAGAAAGACAATCTCAGACAAACAAACTAAACCCACACATGAATGTGAAAGCCCATAGTCAACTTAATAGTTGACTTTGCCCAGTCTGTTAACAGTAGTTTAAAACAAATGTGATTTGTTTTTACTTAAGCACATATAATTGAACCTGGATCAGCGTTTTCTCATCAGTGATCTTTACCGTTACGTATGGACATTTGGCACAACCAGGGCAGTTACTTGGCAGACCCTGCCTCAACTTCCTGTGCATTTTAATCTTGTTATACACAAGGCCGACAAAAACAGGAAAGGTGAGCTGGCAGTGAACATGTGATTCATGTTATAAAACACTGGAAACACGACTGATCCTGTTATCTCTAACAAAGCTTAGTAGCAGCACTCTGTGTCTTTGTTGTGTGACGAAACATTCAGACACACTCAGGACAACACACATGCTCTAACACAAAGGAATCAGAGGCTGTATCTACTATCTACACAGTGTACATAAACACACACATAGAACAGGAACATTAATTGTCTATAAACCCTTTGTCAAACTGTAGCTCATTGTCACAAAGACTCATATTGGTTCATCCCAGTACTACACACAGACAGACACTGCTCAATCACCCTGATGGGAATGTTTAACACTATGTTGCCTTAGCAATAGTTGTCATGTAATTTACTATTGTCCACTGGTCCCAGGTCAGTCAGCCAGGAGAGAAATGACTTTAGGCATGCATACTTTTTTTCCACAAGGTAGCACCGTGTTTCACATTGAGGCTTTAAAAAAGAACACTGCTACAAAGTTTAGGTAATTATGTGTTAAATCGGATTGCAGATTTGTGTTTCAAGAGGAAATTTTGTTAGCCAAGTTAAGAGAATTAAACAGGCGCCTTTGTGTTGTATAAGCGGATGTTTTAGTCAACTTGTTCTGACAATAGTTTACTATTACAGAGTTTGTCAGTCAGCTTTGTGATGATTGTTACATGTTGGTACAGTGTACAGGAGTGGATGCATTTTCTTCAGATGCTCACAGAAACTTAGATTTTTATTTTGAAAGAATCTAGGATATCTTTAACTATTTAATGTAACCAAACTCCAAATGTGTCTGCTGTATTTTAACATAATGTATGTGTCCAAATATATTGGCATTTTACCATCTACATGTTGCAAAGGAAGTTGAATATGGTCCAACAACACAATGGATACCACAAGATGTCTCTGTGGTCTATGTGTCTCAAATTGTGACAGATGGATATTTTTTTTTAAGCACCATTATGAGGAACAAAAGCAAGCATAAGATATCTGATTCCAATTTAATGTGTCATGATTCAAAAACACAATGTGGATGGTGGCACACTGGCTCTGTGAGACAATGAGCAATGTCCAGATTTACATGGACTCATTTATTTATGGATGTCACTTGGGTACTTAATATTTTGTACAGGAAATTCGAACAATATTTAGAAATATAATTAGATTTTATTTAAGGTATAATACATTTTCAGTAACTAACTTTCTTTTAGCAACATTGTGAAAGTTGCATAGGTCCTGAATAGCTGATGACATTGTGGCAATCGATTTCTTCAGTGTTGTTGTTCATTATTGTTTTTTACTGGGAGCCAAATTATCCGCTGAGGTTTCCACCTCTTTAAAATATACAGTCCTGAAAATTTAATCTGGTAAAAACACTGAATAAAGCAGTTTTACTTTAAAAATCAGTTTTCTGTGATGCTCTTTGGTGGACACAGGGCTCAAGAGGGATTGTGGGCTGTTAGCTTTGGTTGTTCCTCTGATTCCTCATGTCTGATGACAAAAGTCTTTAATCCGGTTAAAGGTTATAGCTTTGAGATGACATTCAATGGTAAGAAAGTGTTTTCATGTCCAGCTGATGGCCAGCGCTTGTGGAAAACTGCAGTTTATACTTTCTTGCTGCCTAGCTGATCTAGTTGGTCAGACTGGAGAACTGCCTGTGGAACAGAAAATAAATTCAGTTGCTTGAGCTGCGGACCCTTCAAATCTGCCACCTGCATTGTTATCAGTGCCTTTCATCTGTCATTGTCTTGGTATAGCCACATAGTGGACATCTGGCAACTTTCAAAAGCCCTCCCAGTGATTAGGGGATCCCCTTTGTAGATTTCAAATAATCTGTGTCTGTGCTATACTTTAGGAAAGGTTAGTTTAGCCTTCTAGCTTCGGTGTGTAGAAATACATGTCATATGTAAGTATATTTTACTTTTGTCTCATAATTTTGCAATTATTTAATTTATTCTATAGGGTATAATTTCAGACAGTCACCATCACCAAGTCATCAAACACTAGATTATGGGAATTAACACTTTGAAATCAGAGAGCGAGAGAGAACAACAGAACCTGAGAGCTACCAACTTGTTTCTATATTTATCTCACTGGGGGCTGCAGTGAGGAGGAGATTCAACATGGAAGAACTGTCAGTGTAATAATCTCCCATTCTGCCTCTGTATATATATATATATATTATAGAAATACAACTACGTGCATGTACATATGTACAGTTCTTGATGAATGACAATCCATTAACCTCACAGAACTGAGTGTGCAGTTTTGTCTGTATAATAAAAATATTGTCTCTAATAGTTATTTAATGTTGGACAAATGGACAAGAAGCACTATCTTATATACTGCACCAGCATTTCTTTTATCACATTCTGTGGTGACGTTTGCTTATGTATCTTCGTTGTTTTTGTCTAATGTGACCTTCCTTTCAGGACGAGTGTTAAATTTAGATTTGTTTCATTTCATCTCCCTACTTACCTCCCTACCTATTTTCACAGTTAAAATGGTGTGATGCAGTCTTAAAGAAATACTGTATTACACTGATCCCTGGTAATGCATATGTGCCCTGACTGCATGGAGGAATGATAATGCTCTTGCATGCAGGTATGAATTGAATGATAATAGGGTTGTCACATGGCCCAAATGTGTATTGGAACTATATTTATTTTTGGCCCATCCACATTTTCATGTCCACACATGATTCAAGGTCATGTCATCACAACATCGTCACCAGCCGTCTTTGTAACTATAATTCCATGCATTTAACAGTCTCACTCAGAGTAGTGACAAAAGGTGTTAGTGCAGACAGAAGCTTTTACTTTGAGTTGTTTCCCCATCAACGACATCCAGCACAGTACGTGATCAGAATGAGGAATTTTCAGCGGGGAACATTGAACCTTCACTGTTCCATTCAGAAGGAGCTTGATATCATTATGTGTTAAGCTGGCACACCTCAGCGAGCTCAGCAGACTGCTGCCACTACTGCACAGAGGCTGCCTGGAAATGCCGTTAACACACTGGTTATCTAGAGTCTGCAGGTCTGAGAGAAATTAAATCATATTAACTTGAGACCTGAAAGAGCATTTCAAGTCTCAGAAATCTGAAATATTCTCTAGTGTCCTTGCAGTGTTGATGTTCTTTAAGAAATTGGTGCAGTTACAATGACCTTTGTTCTTTTATTTATTTTTTATTTGTCTGGATTGACTTGGCCCCAGAGGAGCAGTCTGGGCTTAAGTGTTGTGCTCAGGAGAACCTCAACAAGGAGCTGTGGACGGTGGAGTTATTCATTTAGTTTCATAACCAGTCTGGGCTTTAAAACTGGAACAAAGCAGTCACATAAGCTTTATAGCATTCTTTTCATAATCTCAGTTCATTTGAATGCTGTATTAGAGTTAATACATTAGTCATTTTATACAACAGATCAGTGGAATTCAAATTTCCTTTCATATTCGATATGTCTCTGTAAACTCGTTGTCTTCATTCTTCTATATCTACCTCTGTCTCAATGTCTTCCTGTCTTCTCTGTTTACGCACTTAATTTGTAGCTTGTTTTTTTAAATGCAAATCTATTTGCACCCAGGTGTCTGTAACCAACAACGCTGTTATCTCCTGGGGTAAATGACAAATGTCTCAATTTAGAAATTGTGAAAGCATCTGTTTTAACCCAAATCACCTGTAACTAGAAATAATAAGTCAACTAAGCCTAAAGTCAGTATTAGTCTTTACCCCGAAGACTCCCTGGTCTTCAGGGTAAAAGACATGCATTTAACCCATGCATTCACCACAATCTCTTCACTATGCTGACTTTGTCACTCTTTATACCTGATGTCCTACAAACTCTTTGCTAGTAAGTCAATCAATCAATCAAATTGTATTTGTATAGCCCATATTCACAAATCACAATTTGTCTCATAGGGCTTTAACAAGGTGTGACATCCTTTAGCCCTTAACCGTCAACAAGAGTCAGGAAAAACTACAAAATAAGCAACATTTAAACAGGGGAAATAGAACGTAGAAACCTCAAATGGTGCTTGATAAACAGCTGATGGTGGTAGATGTATGAAATGTCAGAAGCGCGAAAAGTATGTGTTGTGCCAAGATAAGCCTCATAGCCAAGTTCAGTATTTGTTCAGTATTGTTATTTAACATTTCAAAGTTGGCTTTATACAATACTGTGTAAAATATCTGTCAACCACAGTCTGCTTCATTAGTGGTGAAAAGCCTTGAAGTGACAAAGTTTTAATTTTTCAGTTTTGATCACAGGCACTGCAACAACTTACCATTTAATTTTTCTCCTTGTGGGCATGTGGTGACATGCAGAAAGCTTTATTTTGATCAACTCAGCTAATGCCAATTTCACCTAATTCACTTTATTCACAATGTTTCAAACATTTGCATGAAATTCACTTGACATGCAGTTAACTGGCGATGGATACACTTAGAATTTCACTTCCTTTTGGTATTTTTTTTTAACATACTTGTGATTCCTGTCTGTCCTTTAGACTACTCAGCTGTTTCTTCCAATATCTGCCTAGACCTTCTGTTTCTCTCCCTCTGAAGTCTCATCCCTCCCCGGCTGCCACCCTGCAGTATTATTTCAGATTCTCTGCGTGTGTGTAACACTCCAGACATTGATAAGTGGTAGCCCAGCTTTCGATGAGCTCATCAGTGCGGTGTCCCTACTGAGACGTTGATACATGAAGGTTTTTATTTCTTCGGTTATCTGCCCCTGTTATTTCCCCCCCCCCCCCGTCCAGTTCACAACACAGATGCATCAGTGATGAGGAAAGACTGTCAGGGCCCTCGCTTCATTTGAAACTTTGGTCATAAACAAATGAAACACAGAGAGTGCAGCAATGGCTGAGCAGAGGAGGATGTGAGTGGTCTTTGCCATATGAGTACTTACACAGCATTCAGATTAGCTGTGGGTGTAAAGTTCGTGTGTGAGCAGCTTTTGCTGTAGAGGGACAGCCCCACAGTGATTGTGTGACCACAGTTCACCGATTAATGGTTCAGTTTATATCAACGTGTGCGTGTCACTCACTTTGTCTTTCTCTCTCCTTCTGTCTAACACTACTGCATATAAAATGAAAATATTGATCCCAGCTACAACACACACAACATACTCACCAACCACGCAATCCACCCTCCTCTCTGACAGGTCTTAGGTAATGATGAATCACACTAGTGTCTAACACCATGTTGGCTGTCAAGGCACCTGACCCCTCACCGTTGTCCTGGAGGCCTTTTTCCATCCCACATGACTTTACACTGATCTGTTGGCCCGAGGACATGGAGACAGCTGAGAGGTGCATGTGCGTTCACATGCAGGCCAAACCAGCCGATCTGTAGGCGGGACTCCAGCTGCACTCAGTGGCAAGCGGTCACAGGTTGTCTAATAATAAGACGCCTGAATCTAAATCCAACCTGTTACATAATTCACATCACGCATTATCAGGAGATAGAGGAGTGGTCACACGCACACGGAAAAAGAGAAAGATCACTGTTCTGTTATGCGTCATGTATTTTTGTTTGGGACCGAAAACCTGATTACGCTTTCCTGATCGAAATGTTTGTATTTCTCAATCTGTGTGAGTAGTTGCTATGGTACCACTCTAAATTAATGCAAGGGGACCAGGGGAGAAAGAGTAAACAAACAAAAAAAACTGCTAATTGGAGAGAGTGAGGAAAGAAATGCACATTAATTAGCAAGTACAAATTTGAATTGATGAGACAGATCTCCCATTTTAAAGAGGTGGAGGAGCAGGAAAGATGATGTTGTGGGAAGAGGAGGAGAAAGTATTGAATCCTGCTTGTAATGACTGGTAAACAATGTAGATATTACTTGTTTGTACCAAAGGCAGGATTCCAGAGAGATGTAATGTGTATCCAATGACTTAATCCTCCTGCATCAGGCTAAAACATTGACTCGTGTATTTTTCTCCCTTGATTTTAAAATAAAATTTTAAGTTACATGTTAAATTAAGCTCTTTTCTGTCATATCTTTGCAAAAGTTTCCTCCTGTGGGGGGGTGGGGTGGGGTGTGTGTGTGTGTTTCACAGGAATTATTCATTCAGGCATGACACTCTAAAGAATGACAGCTCTCATCAGTGTGCGTACAGAGTGGGCCCCTTCATAGCCTCCAGCTTTAGTCCTTTGTCCTTCACTGCACATGCATGTACGTTTGTGTATGATGAGCTGTTTTGTGTGTGTTTTGTATGTTCAAATTTGATTTGTGTGTTTAAGTGATGGTGAGTTTGTTTATCACTGTCTGTGTTTGTTGGTATTCGTGTGTGTTTTTGTCATGCGTGTCATGGGTTTGGCTTTCTTGGAAAACAGCAATCTGACACCGTGTGTGTGTGTGTGTGTGTGTGTGTGTGTGTGTGTGTGTGTGTGTGTGTCACAGGAATGTTGTATTTAGGCATGACGCTCTAAAGAATGACAGCTCTCATCTGTGCGTACACAGTGTGGGCCCCTTCACCAAAGCCTCCATCATTAATCCTTTGTCCTGCACTGCACGTGTGTGTGTGCGTGCGTTTGTGTACAAGGAGTTGTGTGTATTATTTGTATCTTCAAATTTGGTTTGAGTTTTCCTCTGCTCCATTAATCACTCTTTTATCTCCCTGCTTTATCTATCCATCCTTTCTTCTCCTTTTTCTCCTCTCCTCCTTCACAGAGCATAGCTTTAGCGCAGATCCCCTTACAGCACTGTCCTTCCCTGGCACAGACCCGGGTTTATACATTAACCCCAGCCCACGACTATTTATCCACTACATTCAAGCCAACCATGATGTAAAGTCTTGGTCGATAAACCCTGGGACCTTGAATCTTGATCTTTGTCGTATATTACTCCCTCTCTCCTGCCGCTTTCTATCTTTCACTGCCTTGCAGTTGGTCTCTTTCTCCCTTATGTTGGAACCTTTCCAATCGGAGCCCATAAAGAAAAAGGAGATTGTCCCTGAATATAGCCTCCCTTTCCATCTCTTTCAGCCTGCACTTATTCAGCCTACAGCTGGCTAACAGCCCCCCCTTCCACCTCTCCCTCCTCCGTCATGTTTTGTGTTGGAGTGCGCCTCTCTCCACGTGCAGAAGCATCTCAAAGGCATGTGGGAGGAGTTCCCTGCGAGGAATGTGCGTGACTGGCTGGCTGGCTGCAATATGTACACAGACACACACACATACACAGCAACAGCTTGCAGCTCACACTTCTGCAGAGCCAGCTGAGAGGGACTCTGTTCTCGCCAGCCCCGCACTGACGGAGGGGGGAGGATGGGGTTTGTGTCAGCTCCTGTACCTCTGTCCTAATGAGGACCTGACTTCCTGAAAAATTAGCAAAACATAAAAAAATATTAATGTACGTTTTGGTGACCAAATATTTCTTTGACTCCAATTAAATGGAGGCAGGAGGAAGGCTCGGGATTGTCAAGCAGGCTGCTTTTTCTTGGATGTCCATTTGTTTGCTTGTGAGCCGTGAAGAAAGAAAAGCTGCGATTCTCTGTGCTGCGGCATATCAGCTGCCTCCTGCGGGATTCTGGGAGCGTTCTCTGGAGGAGTACAGGAACTAGAGAGCCAAGACAAGCTCTTCAACCGTCTGCTAAAAATACCCCACTTCAATCCTTTAGCGTCAATTCTAACACAAACCGAGCAGGGTTTTGTTAACGTTGTCGTGGCAGGAGCCAAAGCCACACCTACACTTTTACTGTTGACCTAAAACACAACATTGTTACCCCTTATAAACAATAAACAACATTATTTAGCTCTTGAGAATGAGTGTCCCAGCACGAATGGTTCCTTCTCTGTAGTCTTTCCACTGTTCATTTAACAGCTTCTATTTGCGCCCTCCTTGCCTTCTTCAACACTGAAAGGTTGATTCGGCCCTACTCCGTCCTGCCTTTCCTGTCCAACACCACCCTATAGCAAACCTTGGGTGGAGCAGCTTATTATTTTTGTCCCGTGTTGTGGTCGTGTTCATTTCTATCTGTAAATGTTTTGTTGGTGAGTGTGAATTAATGATGTATGTAAATTCAGCTGACATGGAAGATATAAATATATTCCTTTTGAAGCAACCTCTTGTGTCATCTGCTGTTGTCCTCACCACCCCTTCTCTAAACAAGCTTTTCTAGTCTGAGCTGAACAGCCACATCCACTTGAACAAAAACACACTGATGATCATGGCAATGCAGTTTTCTGTGTAAAGCACTTCTGTTGCCCGAGCATTAGTCACGCACAAGAGAATAAAATTAGTAGTTTCACTGCTACTTTTCTTCCACTTGGTTCCTTGTTTTCTGTTGAGGCGTGAAGTGAAACAACACGCTGACCTTCTGCCTCTCTGCCTCTTCTAGATGCAACGGAGGAGTTTTTTGAGTATGATGCGGAGGAGTTCCTGGTGTTCCTGACCTTGCTCATCACAGAGGGAAGGACTCCAGAGTATTCTGTGAAGGGTCGGACCGAGGGGCTGCACTGTCCGCCAGCCCAGTCGGCCATGCCGCCCCTTCACAAGCACGAATGCAGCGACAAACTGCCTCAGGTAGCACACGTGAACACACATCTGTGTACACACTCTTTTCTTTGTTGTTAGTGTAAACACAGGCCAGTCGCTTCTCATTTTACTAGAGGTTGTTGCTGCTGCTTCATTCAAGTCATGAGCGTGAAGTAAGGCCAAACAGAATGCAGATTTGATGTATTCTTAATAATGAGATAAGATGAGATAAACAATTGTCCTGAAACAAATTGGTCTTGGACATATACTTGCCTACATACATACATACTGGCTGTCACATATACACACACATAGCACACATTCTGTTATTGTAAATAATATTGCAGTCGGAGTAGCTGGCCTCAGCAGCATGAGTGTACAGTCAAAAGCATTTAGCAATTATCAGCTTTACACAGATTTGCCTCTGCCTAACCCTCTGACTCATTGTTTAGCGCTTTGACCGACAGGGGGACAAATTATAGGGCTGTTGAATTATTTTAATTCATTGTAGTGATTCAATTGTTACCAGTTTCAAACTAAACTACAGTAGAATTCCCTAGTATCACCATTTCAAATTGTATTCTATTTTATCAGCAGTGTTCAGTTACTGCACTTAGACAAATATTGTCCAGCATCAAGCAAAAATAACAAGCCTCCGTATCCAGCAAGATTTTGAAAAATATATATTTTTTAGCATTAATGACAATATGATGGATGGCTGACACTTTCAATTTCACCTCATAAAAACACGCTGCTGTGTGCGTCATGTGTCATCAGACTTCATGCACATTATACACAAAAAAGGCTAAAAGATTATTATTATTGCATTGAGATGCGACTAAATAAACTCTGAGACCTTCAGCTCTAAGTGACGCTCCTTGGAGTCCCATCTGCTTTGGCCCTAAATGTTTAAGGCCACTGTGTTGACATTCATGAAAGAACACTAACCCTCCACCTTTGTCTGTGGCTGCGTGTGTGACCAGTGTCGACAGGCGAGGCGAACCCGTTCAGAGGTGATCCTGCTTTGGAAGAACAGCATCCCCATTATGATCGAGGTCATGCTTCTGCCAGACTGTTGCTATGGCGACGAGTGCCCCCCGAGTGACCCCATCAGTGACCCAGTCATCAAACAGGATGCTCTACTGCTGGAGAGATGGACCCTGCAGCCGGTTCCAAGACAGTAAGCCTTGATCCACACAAATACCCTTTTATTTTTAAAGCGCATCACTTTTACTCACATGTACTCCTGGCATCAACCGGTACTAGCCTGCGTTTTAGTTTGAAATTGGGGCTGCATTTTAGTCTGGACGTGTCATTACAAGAACCTTTGGAAGCAATGACACTGACACCCACATTCACCCCTTGATCGGGTCTTATCAGTCACAGTGTATCTCTTCCCTGATTTGTTGCCCTTCTATCACGTGACTGTTTTTCCAGCAGCAAATAAACATCATCAGCCTCAACTAACAAATTACTAGCATTGCTGACCTTGTTGTATTTGCTAGCACTTCTTCAATTTAGTTAAACTCTGCATTTTATAATGCTACTGTGGCTGTGTGCCCAGTGTATATGAATCATCTTGTGATATGTTTTCTGGCTTGTTAGTATGGACAAAGATTCTTTTTGATTTGGCGGAAAAGCACTCTAGATTATTGTAATTTTGCTTTTATTATGTAGCCTAAAGCACATACACACAATGTGCATAAACTGTACTGCCTATTCTGAACATGAAGTTTCACAGCTTTACTCCTACAGAAGAGATTCCATAGTACTATCATAGAAACTTATTGCAAAAAAAATCGAAAGAGACAAGAGGTGGGAGTTAATAAGTATTTAAACAGAAGAAGAAATGCATATAGCACATCTGGGTCAACGCTGAGTAAAAAACTGTTAAAATGAATGATAGTATGTTCAAGTCAGCACATGCACCAGCTTTTGCAGGTTTCACCAGCACGTCTATTCCACATGGACTTGAGGTGGGCGTCAACAGCTAAGCAGCTGTATTCAAAGAAAACAAATAGTCCAGAGCATATAAGTATATACTGTATGGTGGAGTTGTAAAATCCAGACATCTTTTGTGTGTTAAATACATTCAAATTTCAGTGTTTTTCTATGATTATTGACACCTCAAATGTGTAAAATTATTGTATAAATTTTAATCTTGCACCAGATCCAGAGAAGTGCATAAAAGTGAATACGTTCAAAGCTAAATAAAACTGATGAAAGAAAAGAAAATTGGTTTGGCACAGAGAGTTGATTAGCCTGACAGATTGGCCCACTTTCCAACTCACATGTGTTGGAACAGGGAACACTGTGACTGACAAAAACACACACTTGTATATCGCTGAACTGTGTTCTCATTAACCTGACATACTGGCACAATTCCACCTCTTTTAACTTTGTTTTCACAGAAGCGGCGATCGCTTCATTGAGGAGAAGACCCTGCTGTTGGCCGTTCGCTCCTATGTCTTCTTCTCCCAGCTCAGCGCCTGGCTCAGTGCCTCCCATGGCATTGTCCCCAGGAACATCCTGTACAGGTCAGATATAACACTCACACCCATGACACTGGTGGGCTGAAGGTTTTCCACTCAGGCTGTTGGAGCAGATTATTAAAGCGACAGGAAACTGTAGCTATGTGTTTTCTAGTTTAAAGATAGGTGTAAATCTGTGTGCAGTCTGATTTAAAAAAAACTGAATTACGGGAAGTGAAACAGAATCTCTGGAGACTCTGATAATACTGAGATATTTAAAGATGTCAGAGTTAACAATGGCCTGTTTATTCAACTCCTCTCTGTTTAAACAGGATCAGTGCTGCTGATGAGGAGCTGGTGTGGCAGTTCTCCCAGCCACCCTCAGAGCACATTTTCCCCGTCCCCAATGTGTCCCAGAGCGTTGCACTGCAGGTCCGTGTGCAGTCGCTCCCCCGACAACCGACCTACCCCACCCTAGCCTGCAGCATCCACACCGGTCTGCCTCCCCTTTACAGCAAAACCCCCAGCCTCAGCCCGAATCTCCACAGCCTTGGTGGCGCGCCACCCCAAAAGAAGAGCCAGGACCACAGCAAAGAAAACCTCCTTCACAACCCTAATATGTTCAGCAAAAGCTCTGGTCTTCTTCTCAATGGATTACCTATTCCTAATCTTCCCATAAACAACATCCCCATTAACAGCCTTCCTCACACTGTGGTGCCGCCTCCTTACAGCCAGAAGAGCAAGGAGCCTGGCGAAAACCATGTGTATCAGAACGGAGAGCTTCCGCAGGCCAGTGTCCCCCAACGTCAGGGCTCGCCACTGTTCCAAAGATCCTCCCATTCTGCCACGCCTCCCCGCTCCCACTCCCCATCTCCACTTCCCACAAGTAAAGCAGGAAAGTGGCTGTACTCTGCCCTCAATGGCACGTCGGACTCCACACAGGTAGAGGACTATGGGTCTGGTACCAACAGCAGTGATATTTCAAAGGGGACCCTCCCTGACCCACTGAGAGCTTTTAAGAGTTTTTCCATGGGGGAGCCACCTCGCTGCCCCTCCCCAAGGCCCTCTGCAACTGAAACAAATCCCCTGATTGGCTCCCTGCTGCAGGAGAGACAGGAAGTTATTGCCCGCATTGCACAGAGGCTCAACTTCTGCGACCCTACAGCTCCGCCGCTCCCTCCTGGTCTTTTTTCTTCTGACAACCCTCCCAAAGCCATGTGGGGTAGTAACCATGATGACATAACTGCCAGTAAGACCAAAGAGCCTGAGGTACCGCTATATGAACCTGTGGGACGTGTGTGGCCCAGCCCCTTCAACACACCCGTGACTGACGCTTCTTTCAGTAAACGAGAGAGCACCTCCCCCAAACCTGCGGCCTGCAGGAAGCTAAAAATGTCTGAGACAAGAGACAGAGAGGAGGAGAGGAATGGAGAGAGAGAGAGAGACAAGGAGAAGGAGAGAGACGGGCAGAGGGAGAGGGAGAGCTCCCTCATCGCCCAGGCAGTACAAGACATCACCAGACTCATCCAGGAGAGACTGTCTGTCCCCTCTCTGTCCCCCAGGCACAGCAGGAGCAACAGCCCTCTGCACCATACGCACACGACTACAGTCACACACACAGTCCGCACATACTCACACGTCACACACATCCCACAAGCCTCACACACTGCCACCAACGGCTACACCAACGGCCACATACCCAGCCACGAACCTCACAGGGGCAGCACGTACACAGCTGCCACACATGCACCCGTTTGCACAGACAAGCCCCAGGTTGATCTGGGGGCCGAATGCCATTCTCCCCGGGCCCAAAATGGTGCTCGCTCTACACTTGAAGAATCCTCATTAAAAGGCCAGTCCCACACCCAGGCTGGTCAGCGTTTACAAACCCCACAGGACAAGCTCAGAGTCAGGACACCAAGCAGCCATGAAACCCCCCCTGCCTCCCCCGTCCTCGAGAAATGCCCAAGGAATGCCCAGTTTTTCAGTTGGACTTGTAATGATTCAAGCGAAGCCACGAACTGTAACATAAACCACAACCACAGCAAGCCTCAGTCCCAGATGCAGATGCAGAACTGTGTAAAAGCTCAGGCATCTGCCCTCCAGGATGAGAACCAGGCACCCACAGAGTCTGGATGCTCCAGACCTGACATGACTCTCCCTACGACTGTACTGGTAAGGGATGGCTTGAACATACTCGAAAACTTCTCGGGGCGTATCAGGCCTGATGAAAATGTTGATTCTGGAGTGATTCGAAATGGGCATGGCAAAATGGCTCAAAAGCCCCCTAAAGTGTAGCAATTCCATCTGGTTTAACCGATCTTTAGAAATTCGGTACCCCCGTGTATCATGACGACAGAAAAAAGTCCCGCCACCAATTGATTAACGCAACAGGAAGTCGGCCATTTGGGATTTCTCTGAATATGTAAAGCTGAAAGAATAACACTTGTAGGTCTAAGTAAGTCACAAAGACTTACTATTCAACTCCACCCAGGCTTTATACAAAAGAATACTACAAGGGATTCATTAAGCAAAGTGTTGTCAGTTTGTTTAAATGTCAGTGTCAGTGGTCATAGATTAATTTGATGTCTAGACTGTTGCAACGGTGAAAGATGTATACAATCTGAGGAAAAAGTGTTTTTGGCCTGAACAGATCTGTATGATGTGATAGTGATAGAACCCCCTACTGCAAACCGAAGTGAGCCCATTTTTACAATTTTGATTTACATTTATTTGTCAAGAAAAACGGAGCCGTTTCACCCTGTCCCTGTTTGCCCTCCACAGTGCTGCTTGCAGCCCGAGTTTACACTTTTGTTCTTGTATGGAATAAACAAATAAGATATAATTTGTTAATTAGGGAGTTTTAGACATAGATAACATCACTCTCTTGTATAACTTTCAGCCAGAATGTGAGTTTGAGTGTTTCCAAAATGGTTAGACTTTCCTTAGATTTCACAAAGTAATGTTCAGGTACCAGCAGGCGTTTTTAACCAAACATCTCCGACTGGAAGGAACCTCCTCATTTATTTACACTGTTTAAAGAGTTGGTCATTTAAAAATGGCATATGATCTACCAGAATATGATTTTAATAAATAGAGATGAATACAGTGTACTTGGAAATAATATGTCTCTATCTCTGCAGCGCGCTCACAGCCCCTCCCCTCTGCGTCCCTGCAACAGCTGGAAGAAACAGAATCGCCACTCATTAGACACCACAGCAACCAAGGCCTTCCACCCCTGCACCGGGCTGCCGCTACTCTCAAGCCCTGTAAGACACACACACACACACACACACACACACACACACACACACACACGCACACGCACACACGCATAGATAGCAAATCTTTCTTTGCACATGACACTTTCACGCACAGTTTTACAGGCACATTCACATACATACTGGCTTAGCTATGAGTAGTAGTAATTGTGTTTGTCATAACACCACACTCACTACCCTATACTATTTTCCATCTGAAGCATTACTCTCTCTCCCTTTTTATTAGTTGTGGGCCTGTGAATGTTTGTCATAAAACGCCTGAAATATCTGGCAGCGACTTTTATTGCAGCTGGGCTACAAAGACGTGAGATGAGGTTAATGTACACACATAAACACACAAACACACACTCAGGCGTGTGAGGCACGTGAGTCATCTGTGCCTCATCAGACAAACAAAGTTGTTACACTGACTTTGCAAGATTAAAATACTCCGTGAACATGTCAGTTTCCTGTCTGGTGATCGATCTTACTTCCATATATAAACAAAGTGTTCTCACACACTCATGTGAACTCTTGGTCTCACACAGTCTCACTAAAACACATAGACAACAAGATGTAGTCAAACATTAATGGTTTGAATTAAATAGAGATTCAAAAATGTAATGATTGAAGTCAACTCGCACAGCTTCTGTTTTTAAACTTCTCTCCTGTAATTTTTAAAATTTCAACTTGACAGTCACATTCACAAAGTAGTGTGAACCTGGGATCATGTGACTGCATCTTTTGGTGATTGGGTATGTGTCTGTCTGCTGCAGGTTCCCCAGAGGAAAACTCAAACAGGCTACTTTGACCTGGACACCTCTCTGGCTGGCTGTAAGGGTTTGCCGTGGGCCTCTGGGAAAAGGTAAACACCGTCACTGCAGCTCAGTTTGTCCACAAAGATAAAGTCAGGGACATTTCACAGGCTTAACGAAGTTTCAATCACTGTTAATGGACAGATTTATTTTACCTCCCACATCACATGATGATCAGAGGACCATCCGGATCAAGTTAATCATACTGTTTACTTGTACTTTTACTTAGTGTATCTGGAAGCAAGGAAAACTACATTTTTTGTGTTTTAAAGATAAGTTATTGTGAATTTTTCCTTATTTAATTTACAGTATTATAAAAGATCTACAGTAGAGCTGAACAACTATATTATATAGTAGTAGTAGTAGTGTGTTTGTGTTGAAAGATCAGACAATAAGAGAGCTGTTCTCAGTGGTAAGTTTAGGTCACTCCTGTTCTGTTGATGATTCCTGTCACTGCCACCTGCTGAAACTCTGCTGTACTGTGACTGAATCTCGAATCTCGCATTCAGCTCAAAATGGCAGACGGAACTGAACTGGCTTTATATACACGGAGCTTCACGGTGCTGCCTACACACAGCAGATGTGGGTGGCAGCTCAGTGCTACTTTGGATAAAGCAGATGTTCCGAGAGTTTGTTGTTCAGGGTTGAAGTGTTCATTTCAGCCATGAGAATCAATTCATTTTTTTTCTTATAAAAGATTTGCTTGAATATAAAATACTGTAATACAGTAAGACATACATTACAATTTAATGCCTTGTCCTCCACTGAAATAAGACATTTTTTCAAACCTTTTGAGATGGTTGTTTACAAATAAATAAACTTCATTCTAAGATCATAATATTTTTAAATTTAAGCTTCTTAAGAGTCGCTTGCACACTTTGAAAACAAGTCGATCAAGTGTGTGTTTTGTCCCTTCAGGGTGTGTCCGAAGAGAGAGGGGTACACGGATGAGTCACAGGACCTGTTCAGTGCCAGTGCTCCACCTGCCAGTCTCAGTCTGCTGGGAAACTTTGAGGTATTATTCATAAACACACTCAGACTCGTGTCTTTTTCCATAATAGTTCACTTTTAGTCAAATTCAACAGGATGGTCACAAAGGAAATCAATTTGGCTGCTGCGCTTCTCTAGTTGGGCATCGCCACGCCAATTTGCATTTACAAATGAATGTGGAACCTCTAAGTTCATTTTCGATTTCCAAGGGGCGTTATGAAATGTCATACCACAGCTCTTCTGGACACGTTTGGATAAACCTGCAACCAATTAGAGCAATGAAAGCAGAGTGACAGAAAAATGTAAACAGACCACAGTGTGAAGAGAAGAGCTGCGATGATGCAGCATTCATATGTCTGAGGTGTTGTTGTGAGGGATGCTGTTTTTATTTTTAGAATTTGTTAAATACAGTGTGTTAATGCAGATGTAAGAGTGGATTCACCAGACCTTTAGCAGAACTCCTCTGTCAGTCGTCATATCAAACCCTGCCTTGCACTGGTTTCCAGGTTAATGCTTGTCAAAGGTAAAAAACAAAACGTGGACTATCCAGTCTCATTGTACCTTTTGCTTATAACCTATGTTTGTGTTTTCTTTATTATCCAGTAACTTTGCTCACTTCATAAACAATTGAGTTTCTGCTGGGGCGCAATATCAACATGCGCGATATACGTATTTCAAAAGACAGCTTGAGCTGCGATAAATGGTGTTCTGTGTGCCACTCATTCACGCTCTGCATGTCAATGTATTTGGCCAATCAGATGGAGCCCTGCTGCCCTAGATGATAATAAATTAAAGATATTCAGATCATTGATGGAAATCATTGTCGGAAGAAGAGAATAGAGAGAGAACAGAAAATAGCGAGGCGGCTCCTTCAAATCTTGTGCAGCCTCCTCCCGACTAAATTCTACTGTGGAAACTTCTAGTGATCATGTTTGTCCCGGGTTAAATTCATCCCGCTGTTTTCTCACATGGGCTTACTCAGATATTTTACTCGAGGTCTGGCAGGAAAAGTTCCAGAAAATGTCTGGAGCAACTGCCTCAGACATTTTGATCTCACATATAGCCCCTCTGATTATTTCAGGAAATTATCGGGACTTCAGTATAAGATAAGATTAGATTTCCTTTATTCGTCCTGCATTAATCATGCACACACAATCATGCTACATGCAATTGGGAAATTCAACCTCTGCTTTTAACCCATCCGTAGGTGGACACAGCACACGGAACACAACACACACAAGGGCAGTGACCACACGGAGCAGTGGGCAGCTATATATTGGGTAGCGCCCAGGGAGCAGTGTGTGTTTTGAAAGCAGCTTTAATGTGTAAAATGCAACTGTGCTTCTCCAGGAGTGTGTGCTGAACTACCGCCTGGAGCCTTTAGGGACAGTGGAGGGTTTCACAGCAGAGGTCGGAGCCAGCGGGTCCTTCTGCCCCAGTCACCTGACCTTACCTGTGGACGTGTCATTTTACAGTGTCTCTGATGACAACGCTCCTTCACCATACATGGTGAGATGACTTTTTCCAGTCAATCAATGCTATAGTCTTATTTCCCCCCCATGCATGACTCAGCCTTGAGCTGAAAGCTGTATCTGCTGTGTGCACAACTTTTGTTAGTGTGTTTTTTACATGATGTGATTGTGTTTTCGTACAGGGTGTGATAAACCTGGAGTCCCTGGGAAAGCGGGGCTACCGTGTACCTCCATCAGGAACCATTCAAGTGGTGAGGAAACAAATGTAGAGGCAGAATTAAGAATTTTGTGTCAATGTGGCTGAGAACAAAGAACAGATTACACTTAAGAAAGGGAGACCCCTAGTGGCTGCAAAGGAAGAGTTCTTATATGGTATACTGATTGAAAGGCATGTTTTTATTCATTTGTGGGAATTATATTTATGAATTTGACATGTATTTTCACTAATGGATTTTTTCTAAACTAAAAGGATGACATAAACAGCATGAACAATTTTCACTGCATGTGAGGTTGTTATGTCTGTGTAGTTATTTAAATCTGAGTGTTACAAACCTATTAAAATGCTGTGCTCTCTGCTTACGCCCCTCAGACCTTATTCAACCCTAACAAGACAGTGGTAAAGATGTTTGTTGTGATGTACGATCTACGAGCCATGCCAGCTGGACACCAGACCTTCTTACGCCAGAGGACCTTCTCTGTCCCCGTCCGCCGTGACCCAAACAATCAGACCAGCAGGAAGCCCCTGGGCCAGGGACGCACCTTGCGCTACCTCGTTCATCTGAGGTGAGATTGCGACCATTTTGTCTCTATCCAGCAACACTGACTGACTCTCCTCCCTTATTCATCCTCCCTTTTTTTTTTATCTGCGACTTCCATCTCCAACAGGTTCCAGAGCTCTAAGTCTGGGAAGATCTACCTCCATAGGGACATCCGTCTGCTGTTTTCCAGGAAGTCCATGGAGGTCGACAGCGGTGCTGCTTACGAGCTTCAATCCTTCACAGAGTTACCCATGGACCCACCATTCTCTCACCGCTGCTGAGGCATGTCTCTCTCCCTCCTCCACCGAAGCTTCAACACACCTCGATGCCAGCGTTACTCTTACTCGGCCCGTGGCTTCTACTTGAAAAAAAAGGACAGCAAGCCAATAAGACTTTCCTATCCTGTGCCCAAAATCTTAAATTTGATCCCCTCTGTCACCCAGAACTGTCAATGGGAGGCTCTGAACCTGGGAAACTGGTCAGAAAGGAAACCTTGCACCATGTTGGATCAGAGAGGTTTGGTCAAAGGTTTTAGATGTATGGTTTGTTCTCCTGGTTAAGAAGGCCTCTGATTTGATAGCTAATTCTGTTTCTTGCTGTTGTGTGCATCCCCTCCACCGTCTGTCAGGAGAGTGGAGACCGGTGATTGTCTACAGAAGCAGTTGGACTTTAATTTTCCCAAGAATTCAGACTTCTTTCCTCCTGCTTACTCGAATCAAAATGTGACTTTTACTTCACACAATGAATAAGTGTTGAACATTTATTTTCTTCATGAATGCAATACAAGGCCTTTTCAAAAGTAACAGAGTTTAAATCCTTGCAGATTAGCTGGATTGAACTAAAGGCGAACTCGGCTTTGACCCTGTGATTCTGAGCTCGGAGCCGGCGGAGTGCATATGGAGGAGCGTGCACCCTGTTGAAAAACCATGCTGCAGCGCCACCCCCTCGTCCAAAAGAAACACGCATACCATGGACCACTAAAGAAGTCGACCATGCAATCAAGCTCCATTCAAATGAAAGCTTCACAGCAGAACATCAGAAGTGCACTGTGTATTTCTTTTCTCATTATAACTGGAAATGAAACAGAAAATAGTAATATTCTAATACTTTTGTACTGTTACAGAACCACTTTATCGGAAGTGTTGCAATAGTAAAAAGTAACCATAGTTTAGTGTTTACACATTCACTTTCAGTTTACATATCATCAGTTTTATTTAATATTTAAATTAATATTTCAGTTACTACTTGTGACGTCTGTCATGCTAAGATGTAGTGCAAACTGTATATCATAGTATGTATTTTTGACATTAATATTCAAATCTGAAAAAAAATATATCTATATATCTTCTAAAGCAAACTTGAAATCTGCCTCGTTCTCTTTGTGTTTTAATATTTTCCAACACTTCTTGTTCTGCCACGTAATCCCCACATAGTGGCATCCAAATGTCACATCTAATAATCTGCACTGAAATAAAGCTGCTGAGAAAAGTGCAAATGAGGAATCATGGCAATGTCATGTGCACGGCTCCTCTCACATGGGAGACCAGAAGGGTGGGACAGCTGGTTTTCTGCTGATTTGAGCACTGACCACCAGGCCCTGACTATAAACTGGCCCTGCACTGTAAATACATTCATTACAGACATTCAGACATATGAAATCCTTCCATCAACAAAACAATTTTTTTTGCTGGAGGGGAAACTACTGTTGAAAACTACTGTTGAAGTGTTCCTGACTGGTTATAATCTTCATTGTGGCAACTAGTCACAATTGTTTGATCCATGTTGTGAATATTTCAGCTTTGATAAAACTTAAAAAATCTAACCAGACAAAAAATTAAAGTAAAAATGAGGAATAGAAATAAAATACTGTTACCATTTTAAAGTTATTCTATGGTGTTAACAGGGACAATATAAAGAGTGTAATCCTAATCAATCACAATATATACAGACCAAGACAATAACAATAAATAGAAATATGTGTGTTATAATACGATATATAAAAAGAAGCTGTATAAGAATATGTAATGATACATTTTATACAATAATATAGTATACGACTGAAGATAAGTTGCTCTAAATGAAGGTGTAATGTGCTGACATTTTCACAGCATTTACACAGATACTGAGGAAATCCATCAGTACATGCTGAACACATGGCTAATGTAAGTTTTGACCACAAAAGAAATAGATGAAACTGTATCCATGAATAATTAACAACCATAAGTAGGGATCTCACTCTTAATGCTGGGTGATGCCGCATGAAGCAGTTGTTTTATCTATTCATTTTATTTGAAAAGGACCATGTACAGTTAAAAACGTAAATGTCACCATTGGATACACTGTGCTAGATTATAGCTTAAAGCTTGTTCACATCTGCAGTCCCTTGGCAAACAGCACCGCAATAAACACACGTGACTAAAGATGAAGACACAAGATAATGTAATGCAAACACAAGAGCACATCACAAGAGTATGCTTGTCAAATGAATAAAAGCAAATGAAAGGAGCAGAGCTCAGGGTCAGTGAGATCATTGCTGAGCAGCTTTCAACGCACTCCTTGAGTTGGTTTTTAAAAGCACTGGTTAGAGCTGCAGCTCCACACATCATCAAACAGGGTGTGCCAATGCTCTGAGACTTTCACAGAAAAAGCTGATGGCCCAAATGTAGTGTGAAGAAAAAGGTATATTACAAACAACCTTGATCTAATAGAAAGTCTCTGAATGTAGGAGGGGCCAAACCATTCAAACTTGCAGAAACTAGACACAAACTAGCAAATAATTTCAAACTCTCAGACCTCAGTGAATTGTTTTCTCAAGAACTCTACAGTGATGAAAATGGAGCGGCTTCTTGTCTTTGTGCAAGGACTCAGGAGGCCTTATGGTTGTTTCACCAGCTCCCACTCAGTGAGACTGGAACACCTGCAGCAGCCAACCACACAGCAACACACAACAGTAGATGATGTGAGGGGTCATTCAACATGGAGGCCTCTGAGTATGTGTGTACCCACAGCCTCAACACGTGCATCATGTACTTGTTTGCATGGTGACACCCTGTGGTTCCTGAAGTGTTTGTTTCACACGTACAGGCTTCGCTGCTAAGTCAGTAAAGCGCATTAAAGGGATAGTTCACTCAAAAATAAAAAATGCACTCATTATATTCAACGCTATGCCGATGGACGGGTGGGTGAAGTGTTCGAGTCCACAAAACACTTGGAGTTTCAGGGGTAAACAGTGTTGCAGATAAATCCAATACAATTGGGCATAGTGGTGAGTAGATAGAGTGAATTTTCATTGTTCAGTGAACTATCCCTTTAATGTAGACCACCCACTGTGCATGAAGAAACACATGTTTGGAAAAACAGGAGAAAAGTCGCGAACCTGCGTTGATCGGTGCAGAATTCTTCCTCCTCCTCCTCCTCTTCCTCCACATCTGAGGATTAATTGACTGTGTCCAACAGCTGATCAGCACGTTACGCAACGCTAATCCCATCCCGGCACTGAGTGTGCGCGTGCGCGTGCACGGTGACAGTGAGCGCGCTCGGTGACTCCGCAGGTGACGTATGTGTTGTGCGGGAGCAGCAGCTCGGCGGCGGTGACGCGTACGGGTAGGGAAAGCTCGAGCCGGGGCTCAGTGTGTGTGTGTGTGTGTGTGGGGGGATCACTCGTCCGCCTGGTGAGCACTTCTCTGGTCTGAGAGCGGGATAAGTGTCGACATGTCCGGGGATAACGAAGACACGCAGACGGCCGAGGACACATCGGTGGATGAGAAGGTAACAGTGCAGCGTTGGAGCGCGTCGAGCCGCAGCGGCACTGACTTCGTTGGAGCTAATGCTACGTTAGCCGCGTTAGCCTCGTTAAACCCGCGCTCTCCATTTTTAACGCACCAGCCAAAGCTAGCCACCGAGCCCTGGCTATTTATTCACCCGCGTAACGACACTGCGTTAGCGGCTAGCTGCTCAGACGTTTTTCGGGCCGATAACGGAGCGAGTGTTTCAGGTGGTTGGTGTAAATGTCAGAGCTGTCACGAGCTAATGTTAGCAACTCTCCACTCGCCAGGCTAACTGTCATGACATTCACACTGGCAATTCATCGGCTACGGTTAGCTCAGCTGCTAAGTTTAGCCTAGCTGAAATCAACAAATGTCTGCACTGTGTTTTGAAACAACACTATTAGTTTTCAGCTCCCAGTGGTTACCACACTTTCCCTGCTACATAGCTAACAATCAAAGTTGCCCGTAATGTTGACAGTATAAGGTTTGAGCAGTAAATGTAAGGGTTAGCATGTTAGCATCAATCCCAGCCGACCACTGAACACATGAAGCTCCACACAACCGATGTGATGGTCATTTAAACCTGACAGGTGAATGGTAAACACACTTGCTAGCACGAATGTGGTTAGCTTTGTTAAATCAGTTGAGTTAAGTATTATTGCACAGATCTTATTCAGATTGTTGTAGTAAAAGTGTGTGGAGGTCTAATGTGGAGTCAGCCAGGTTATTTGTATACTGCAGTGCCATCAGCTGACAGATATCTCAGTGGGAGCCTGGAGGCACCTGGTGAATGTGCTCACTTGTTGTGCAGTAACTGTGCTTTTGGAGCATGAAGTCTCTATCTCACAGCCTCATGCTTCTGCTTGTCTTCAGGAGGTCCAGGACAAGGTGATCCAGGACAAGGTGATCAGCCCGGAGAAGGAAGAGGAGGCTAAACTGAAGTCCAGATACCCAATGTTAGGAAATAAACCCGGAGGATCTGATCTGCTTCGCAAGCGCCTCCAAAAGGGGGTGAGTTATCTCTTGTGTTTGTCTGCTAAACAATCGGACTTCACCAGAGGACACTGACATTCTTGTGTTGTCATCACACTGAGTTTTCAGGGCTTATCTGAATCCATGCTGCTTTATGAAATAACTCCAGGTTCACTTACTAGACAATTTCAAAATGTAATTTGCTTACACACTGGTAGATTAAATCTTCAATAAATAACATACCTCACAGTATAATATAGTTCAAAACAACCACACCACCAGCTACAGTTTGCAAATGATCATACAGTTGAATCGTCAGCATTACTGCTTTACCAAAGCCTGGACTTTTCAACCTTCACAATGATGATATATATTGCAAGTATTGTTTTAGATGATTCATTTTAGCTAAGTGTACCTTATTTTATTTGGCAATAAGGGTTAGAGGTATTAGATGTTTTATTATGCTATATACAGCGTTTGTGGACAGTCGTTAAAATGACTGTTCATGTCAAATGAAAATATCACAGTACATTTGTCAAAAGTCTGGACATTTTATGGTCAAAGTTAATAAATAAATTAAATAACTATTGACAATTTAACCAATGAAGAATAATAATTAGTAATAATAACTAAAGGGCTTAAATACTGTCGCTGCCCTGTGGTGCTGGTTGTCATAAACAAATAGAAGTTGTTAAAATTCAGTGATTCCAACTAAAATCCATGGTCTGTATCCTCCAGGTTAATAAACACACTGAGTGTTTCCTCCGCTTCCAAAGCATTTACAAACTGTTCACTTGCAAACAGACTTGTTCAATGCGTTTGTTGACACAAAATTGTGTATGTCGTCACTTGTCTCTTTTTGTGTGTATGATTCAAACAGGACCAAAAACAAAGTCCACTGCTCCATAGTGCAGGCAGTCGATTAGGAAACTCCACAGGATACCTTCAAAATAAGATGACCATTTTTGCAGTTTGCTGTCTTGCAGTTAATGTAACCATCTAGTTAATTATAAGCAAGACTAGTCTTGAAAAAATAGGCTTAAGATACTAACAAACCTGTATATGTTACGTACTGTATACTCAGTTCATTTCTCAAGATCATTCAAGATGTTTATTGTCAGTTTGAACAACATGAATGAGTGAAAAACGTTTGCGGGGAAGCTCCATTAATTAAAAAAGTTTAGATGGACAGTAGAAATGAGACAAATAAAAACATTAATAGAATAAAAATGAAAATAGAAATTGTTTTACAAAGAAATGTAATATAATAATAATAATTTGCACAGATATAATTGAGTGGATATGCAATGTAACTAGTTTTACTTTGTTGACGTTTATAAAATTGAAAACTCACTATTTACTGTTTGCATTAATCAGTGGTGCTGTTCATTTCTCACAGTTCAGTTTAAAATTAGTTTTATGTCTCTCTACAGCAAAAGTACTTTGATTCGGGCGACTACAACATGGCTAAAGCCAAGATAAAGAACAAACAGTTGCCAACAGCTGCACCAGAGAAGACCGAGATCACAGGGGACCACATCCCCACCCCCCAGGACCTGCCCCAAAGGAAACCCTCCCTGGTTGCCAGTAAACTGGCAGGCTGATGCACCCACAGCCCTGACATCTCCTGCAGTACCTCCCAGCCCTAACCCTTTCCACTCAAGTCTCAGAGCTGTAACATTACCTCTCCCACCCCCCCTCTCTCCCACAGTTCCACCTGTCCCCAGCGTCTGCCCCCATCCGCAACCGCCTGGACCCATCTCGATAAAGTCCCACCCCTACCACTCAGTGATCCGGCTGGCTGATACCTTCAAATCCTAATACCTCCTGTCTCTGCTTTTGTCCCTCACTACTCCCACAAACTGACCGCCCCTCAGTCACTGTCCTCTAAGCTTTCCATGGTCCTTTTTTATTTTTTCATTACTTCCATGTATTATCATACACTGAAAGACAGGACGTGTGAGTGTGATGAACGTACTGTGACTCTTCTGTACGAGGGATGGATGATCGATACCACAGTGTTTACTGCCCCAGGAGAGGGCCAAGAAGCAAAAGCTGCATCTTGAGAGGTTAGAGGGCTTTTGGTATAGACATCAGGATTCCACTGTGTGTACGTATATATGCGTGCATGTGTGTGTGTTTGCTTTTGTTCGGCACAGGGGCAGACGTCAGCCTTTTAGAAAGTTTAACATCATATTTGTATCATTCACTGTATGTCCTTATTCTAAATTATACTGTCAATATGCTTGAGTGACTGATTGAGTATAGTAATCCAGAGGCCAAGCTCAGTTTTGTTAACACTTTGATTGTGAAAAGGGGGGAGGGGGGGGGTCATGCTAAAAGACCACACGGTGAAGGCCACAGTGTCATAAAGAACTGCATATATGATGCAGGGCTCCTTAAGGCATACCTCACTGAGCTCCATTTGAATTCATGAAGGTGCAGACATATAAACATGCCGAAAAAATCTCTCTGGTGCTACATAAAATCTCTGGGTGGCAGATCTATGGTTCATTCAAAACATTTTGAAACTAAAAGAAGGGGATGCCATTGTTGGCTTCAATCTGAAATGTAATGTTGAAACTTTGCACTGCATCTGTGATGTGCCATGCATTTCAGCCTCAGAGGACGACCCCGTCCTCTCCTTGGGTCAAAATATCTAGTTTCAAGTTGTCGTGAGTGACTCATAACCGTGCTGGTAGTGGGGTATACGGGACCTGAAACCTCCTGTCAGTAGGGACCAGTCTTTGTGCTGTGTTGGAAACAAATCTATTGTTGAAAATTTACTGGGAGCCTCTCTTGGCATTGGGAACTAAGAGTCTAATGAATTGTGTTCATTGATTTTGGGGGGGGAAACAATCTTCTATACTCGTACGTTAAAGTCATTTTATCTTTAAATTGTCCTCGGCCCCCTGTAGTGCTTTTCAAGGGTCCTTGCTGACTGGATGAAGTTTACCTATCGTGGTAAATCTAAACTAGCACTACATCCGTCTGAGCTGTGCATGTATGTGGCTGCCCTGCTGTCACTTTATGCCATTTGTTTTGTAAATAAATAGTTTTGCACAAATGTTTAATTGTTGTGTCCTGTGTGTGATATGTTGATGTGTTTTAGGACCTTTTGTATGTTTAAGATGAAAAGTTCAATTGAAAGATTACAGCCGTTCACTGGTTATATTTCTTTTCAATGCTTTGAAAACTGAGCTGAGGAAAAACTTTCCCAGGCAGACAACATTGCAATCACGTTAATTATTTATTGCATTATGTGATTGTTAGACCAGTTTTGTGGCCATTATTGATAAAGATTATCCAAATATATAAACTCCAGTCAGAATTATAATTAAGACTGGAGTTCTTTGAGATTTTGTATATTTTTAAGGGCAGATTGAAATATAGTTCTACGACATACGCCAAATTCTGTCATATTTGATGTGACTCAACATCTTTGATGGGCTCCGAACATCATATTTAAACCGACTATATGTATTCCATGTATATATTTAAAGCTCCATAAGGGTGCAATGAGAGGTCAGTGTACCCTATTCAGTTGGCCACAATAAATAACTTAGTTTTTGTATGTCATGAAGTGACTTCTGAAAAGTTTGTTTAAAAAAATTTGATTCAAAGAAATGTACTTGTTTTAACAGAAATATAGACAAATTCCTTAGATTATACATGTCCGCATAGATATGTTGTGGCAGCTTTAAAGCTGCCACCGGGGTCTCCCCACAACAGCATGAAAAAAAACAGTTGCTTTTCAGCTTTCTTTTATTTTTCCAACACAAGAGAAAACAAATTCAACACTAAACTTAAACTTGCCGGCACTGTCTGCTGGTGTATTGGCTTTTCAGCTCTGTCTTGTCCATGTGTCTTTGTTTCTCTCCGTGCGTCTCTCCCGTGTGTCTCACATGAGATCCCTTGGTGTCTCTGCTCTGGCAGCTCTGCTGCTGCCTTTTGAACCAGAGGATCACTCAGCTATCAGCCCTCAGCTGATTAATCCTCTGGTACAGGTGGAGGTGCTCTCTGAGCTTTACAAAGTGCTTTGACAGATAAAGCAGACACAGGATACACACAGGATAATCACAGAGGGTCAAACAAATACAAATTAATAACTAAGAGGATGATAATAAAATAACTATATATATATATATATATATATATATATATTACAGCCAGATTTAAAAAATATAAAAACTTGATTTTACTAGAATAAACAATAATGAAAAGGTGTGTGTTCATGTTTTAATGTCATGTAAGAAATTCTTCTTAATTTAATATATTTGGTTGTTTACACACACACACACACACACACACACACACACACACACACACACACACACACACACACACACATTTTTGTTAGGCGTTGGAATAAAAATACAAATCTTTTCTTTGGATGTTGTTGTTGGTGTATTACGAAGGCTTGGCCGCCGGGTGGCGCAGTTACCAGGGAGCAGCAGCAGCAGCAGGGTCGCTGTGTTTGGCTGAATCATTTCATCCATCATACCCACAATGCAAAGTGAGACGGCAGCAGCCTGGAGCAGCGTTTCAGGACAAGTTATCATGGCGATGAGAGACGCATCTTCTCCCTGAGCCCCACAGCAGCAGCAGCAGCAGCGGCGGCAGCAGCAGCGGCGGCGGCGGCAACAAAGGAGTCCTGCCCCCGCTTCATGAACACACGCACCGGGGCCCGGGCCGTGCGGGGAGCTGCGGGAGCGTCAGCCCACATTGGAGGAGCAGGAGAAAGGACATAGCCGGTGGCCGCAATGGCAGCGTCGGAGCTGTACACCAAGGTAAAGACAAGTGTACACAGCCTGTTAGCATGCGGGCTACATACGGTTAGCAGCCGCTGCGGTGAGAGCGACCTGTTCAAATGTGCTGCTTATTTTCACAGTAAACAGGAGGAGAGGAGGACGTCAAATCTGTGTGTGTGTGTGTGTGTGTGTGTGAGCGAGCGTGTGTGCGCGCGCGTGAACGTGTTTGTGCGTGTGTGTGTATGTTGGCAGTAAATGAATGAAAACGCTCATGAAATCAGCATTTAAAAACCTTTGTGCATTAATCTGTAGAAATGAGACGTGAGCTCAGCGCTGAGATGGTTCCGCTGTGAAAACGATACCAGATGCGACACAGCAGCGACACAACCCCCCCCCCCCTGTTATTTATCTGTTCATTTATTATTATTGTCCATTATCTCCATAACAAGATGATATCTTCTCCCGGGCCTTCGTAATGTACACAGCCCCCGTCTCCCGGGTCCTCTCCCCTCTCCTCTGCTAGCAAGGGCGCTGGGATGATGATGATGATGATGATGATGATGCAAAGGCGGTGCCAGCCATCATGGACGCTCCAGATTTACGCTTTTAGAAGCATCATATTTGGCTTTAGCTGAATTCTGTGCATCTTTACAGCCCCTTGCTACTTCCTCACGTTGTTGCTGTGGCTGGTCTGCGTTTGTCATTCGGGATGTGAGCAGGTTGGGTACCTCTCTGAGATGCTGCGCTCACCGCAGCATCCTCCCTTCCCTTTAGCATCCGGGGCCCTGAAGCCTCAGCGTGGCTCACTGAGGAGAGCATGACACTGCTGCTAATGATGAGCAGGGCTCTGCACTCAACACGCACAAGGTCACAAGTGTTGATGCTCCTGCTACTGTAGTATTTCTATGACTGCAAATGGGAAACAGAGGATGTGTGTGTGTGTGTCTCTCGCTCTCTGTCTGTGTGTGTGTGTGTGTGTGTGTGTGTGTGTGTGTGTGTGTGTGTGTGGGGAGGGAGGGAGATGAGTCACCCATCTTCCTCTGTGACAGCTGGCGTCTTTAGCTTAAAAAATGTGACAGTGTGTGTTCTGGTGATATTTGCCACTGAATTTTCTATTTAAATCTGCACCCAAATTGCTGAACCTCTGTTGTCTTCCTGTGACTCCTCGTCAAACATGTTGTCTTTAAACCAGGTGACACAGGTTTGAACCCTGTGTCAGCGAATTGCTCGTGTGGTGCAGTTCTGCAGCTGAGCCTGACCCCTTTTTAAGGAGAGAGGAAAATAAAAACACCAATTGAGGGAATTTCTTAAAATGTTGGTACAAGCATTCACAATGACCTGATTAGATTTACACTTACAGTGTGATATTTGATTAATCTGTGTGTAAAATAATCACGAGTTGCAGCCCTATAGCTTTAAGAGGAATAAGGATTTCTGCCTTAATTCACTCTCTTTCAAGATAAAAATTCAAAATGCTATTTAGATGCGTTAGATGTGAATTCCAGTAGTGTTTGGCTAAGGCGGCCAAATATCATCTGCTTGTTGCCAGCTTTTAATTTGTCTGTCTAAATACCATGAGAATCCTGTTGGGTGTTAAATGGTTTGAACAGCAGAGGGATAGAGGAGTCTTTGGATGCATGTGTCAGTGTGGCCGGGAAAACTAAAGTTACTTCCTGCTTTGAATAGTCGAGTCTGTTAAAGAAGTCCGCCTCTGATGTCAGAACCCTCTCCTGTGATTTACTTTTCCAACGCATGGTTTTAAAAACACTCTGCCCTTTGTGTGTGGGAGTCAGCCTTATAGAAGCTTATTGAGTAGGTCTGAGCTGTTGGGTTAACACACACACACACACACACACACACACACACACACACACACACACACACACACACACACACACACACATACACACATGCACACACACATGCACACACACTCAAATACAGACCATTAGATTCAGCCTTGGTTTGGCTCCTCTTTGACCTGAAAACCAGTGTAAAGAGAGTTCAGAGGTGAAGACTTTTTCAGTAGCCTTGAGTCTGTCTCTTCCATCCACTTTAAGTTAAAAAAGTAAGAAATAATCAGTGTCAACACTATAGTCAGAGGTGGTGAATGCACAAGAGGAGAAGGTAGGAAGAGGAGAGTCTCTTCCCCTGGAGATGGAAGTGAGGCGATGCTCCTTGGATGAGTCGGAGCTGGAAAGGTTCTTCCACACATAAGCTCAAGTTTCAAAAATGCATTCTGCATTTAAAGGATTGTTTTGCTGTAACACAACAAGAGAGCATGTCCAGTATTTTTAGTAGTACTATATTTAACATTTATTCCTGAACCTAAGCTGAAAAGAAAAGTATTGTTTCTGCAGATGTCCTAAACATTTCACAAACCTACGATGTAGAGTCCTACAGAAATGATTTGCCTGTGATTGCTCTTCAGACAGCTTTGATCTCTCTGTAACTGTCAGTCATTTGCAGGAGTTGGTAGAATGTGTAGTTTGTATTTTTTCAGTCGGCTCATCTTCATATTTTCTATGTAGACATGAGAGTGATATCGAAGTATTACTTCATGTCACAAAACATTTCTATCATGATTTTGTGTCCATGATGATTGAAACACAGCAATATATTTGATATATACAAACACCTTCAGTACAACCAAATCTCTAAGTGAAAATTGAAATCAACAAGTTTTCATAACTACAAATCATCTATACTCTATGTTGGACCTATGGTCACATAATGGTGGCAGCTGTGAAGGTCGGTGGTTTCGATCCTCAGCTCCTCCTCCAGTGTTGAAACCCAAATCGCTGGTTGGACTAGAAAATAGTGTCCCTTTACCACAGTGAGACTTTTCACAAACACCTGCGGTTGCAGCACTGGCCATGAGTGTTCCTCTGATAAACTGAACTGTCAGTTTCATTCATAGTGAGACTAAACTTGAGAGTTAGTGAGACTTTATTCTGTAAAATAGAAGTTTGCAAACATAACCACTGATACCAATGTTTGTGAAAGGCTCATATCTGCCTATTTTATTGGACAAAAGGAGAATCAATCAGGATCTAATTCTCAGCCGAAAAAAATTCAATTTGATATCTGAATACATTTCATACTACCATACGAGTTTATGTAGCTATGTAACAGAAACGTTAGGTTAGCATTAGGTGGTGAATCTTACATTATCTAATGCCTGTGGTTATTTTTTATTTTCTTCTCGCTCTAATTTAGAGCATGTGCATTAGATTACTGAGATAACATGGTTAAAGAAATTCTGCCTTTCCAACACAGACGGACACACAAAGGCAGACGCACAGAGAGCTGGGCTGAATGTTTATGATGATATAACAGATAGCGAACAGAAACAGATATTAGTTTTTAGGAATTAGAATTGCTCAAATTGTCCCACAGACGTCATAAAGACGTAGCTCTTCTCTAAACCACTGACACATGCTCTTATTATGTGTCTTGTGGTGTCTGTCACACATTTATTTGGAGTAATGTCTGTGGTCTTTGTGAAAAGTGCTGTTTGCTCGCTGTTGAGCATCAGACTGCTTCAGAACTCATGTGATAGGGGAGGGAAGCTCACATACGTGATAGACATCATGAATGGCCAGTCATCTGTCACAGGGTGAGGAACTTTGGGGAACGTCAGTGAGCGCTGCTCATTTCTGCAGATACAATGGAACGGTTTCATCCCCCAGCGAGTTCTGGAGCTCAGCGCTCGATCAGTTAGTGTCTTGACTTGTGGCGCATGTGGCTGGAATCATCCAGAAACCAGCGGACTCACAGCATGAGCTAGAGGCTCCATATTGAGACAAGATGAACCGGGAGTTGGAGTATATGTTTGTTGAAGTAAGTTTTTGCTTTTATGTTTTTAATTTCCTATCCCATTCCATCATTGATTAATTTAGTAGATATGTAGCAGATACAGTATGAGATATGTGAAACTGTTAAAGGAGAATCAAATCAAACAGAAGAGCTACTTTCTCTTTTTGGCTCATACAGTCTGCAGATATGTGACGAGTGGTCTGTAAGTTTTGTTCTTGAGTTTGGTGTCTCTCTAATGGGGGAACATGGAGACCCGGTCCTGACCCACCCTTCTTCAGGATTCATCTGTTATGTCACTGAAATCAGTATAAGAGCTTTCCATTAGCAACAAATCAGATGTTAGCCTCAATCTGAACAACAACTCAATCTTTGTGTCACTGTCACAGTACGTAACATATCACACCCGTACATGTCGATACAGGGTGGAACATTTGTGTTGCAGGGGCTTGTGCTTTAGCTTTTCTATCATCTGTATTGCTGTTGTTGGTGGATTTTAGTTCCAGCATTAGAGCTAACGTTTGAGTGTCCCTCATTTAGGGCTGGGTTTTCTGATTACAATCAATTGGTCTCCTATCAAATGATCCAATCCTGAGATCAAAGTTTTAGTATATTTATAGTCTATGGCCTCTTCTTGAGGATGTATGGAGCTTTAACCATGTTGTAGTTGGTGTAGCCATCCTTCTGCAAGGAGATCCGTCCATGTGAGACATAAAACATGGCAGAAGCTGCTCCACTGAAGGTAACGGCAGGTCCACATGCAGATGTCTGGTCCTATATAAAAACTCTGAAGACAGTGAAGAGCCGGACAAGAGCAAAGATAAATATGAAAGATGTGCATATAGGAGGTGGAATACATAATACCACATATCTCTGAAACTGTTTAAAGAGACATCACAGGTCTGTTATCTGGAACAAACTCCATTGAAGAACATCCAGTTCTCCATGTTCACATGTGGATATATGCCCCAACAGGGTGGTTGAAAGCATGTTGATGGCTTCCGAAGCCTCATTAATTAATAGAACCTCACTGCGTTTTACCGACATTTGAACAGTACAGTGAGGTTGTCCCAAACCTGCAGAAGTGAAACAAAGCATCGCACCACACACAGTGGATTTATTTAGAGTTTATCCCTACATGATGCAGAAAAGCTTTGTTCGAGAATCACAGCAAAGTGTGAAACAGGGTCAAACAATTGATTTAGTTTTAACCTATTTAGGGTTTGTTGACTTGAGCTTAGTGTCTCTGCACCAAACCCTCTGCACTCATATTGAATCAAAAATTAATAGTATATAATATTTTATTAATGCACCAGGTTAGAGAGTTCCCTGTACATTTTACAGTTTTACTCGTCTGAGAATCTTTTCACATCCATCAAAATAAGTTTTGTAACTGAATCGGAAACAAATGAGATTTCAAAGTGATTTAAGACGTTGTGTAACAGAACTGAATCCATCTGTGTCTGATATCAGAATTTATTCCTTTTGTCTGCAATAAACAAACTCAGCTGTTTGCTGACACGTGCCTCCATTCTGCCTCCCTGACATAACCTGCACAAGTGAAGGTATCAGCTCTGACTAAACTAATGTGATTAGGTGCTGGGCAGCATCATAGCTTCTTAGTAAGAGACTCTGATCTCTGGCAATCACTAGCACACTACTTGTGCCGAGAGCCAGTGAGTTAGGGAAGATCACCGGGTGCCGTGAGACTATCGAGGGTCCTCCCTACCCAACTCTCCAGCGGGGGCTAAGGTCTCTAAATCTTGGCGTCATGCTGTGTCTACCCAGCTGAGCAGAAAAACAGCAGATTCTCACATGAGGGGCATCATGTGACGAGGCTTCTGCAGTCTGAGACTCCATTGACCGCTTTACTGAGTACGTGAGCAAAAACACTTCTCACATTCCACTGCAGCGGCCTAGATAGCTGCCGCTACCAGCCTGTGTTTTAAAATGTTACGGTTTCCACTTTATTCACGTTTATGATTTGTATGATCTTTTTATGAACAGTTAAAAAACAATTTCATTCTCTAAACGAGTACAGTTTTTGCAGAAAGCCACATGGATGAATAAGTAGATCATGATGAGACCTTTTTCATTTCTGTAGCTATTCGTGCAGAGATAGCGTACAGTATATTTAACGGTAAACTGGTGAGATAAGCATTTATCAAGGAGACCTACAGCTTGATAAGTAGGAGAAAACCCTGTGAGAGTTCAGAGGAGGCACAGCAGGCCAGGGCCACTCCGGTCCAGCAGTGAAAGCTCAGAGCTCAGTATTAGCAGGGTGAAGTCTCTCTAATCTGCTGTTGACTTTGTGCAGATTTGTAAACACTTCACCTCTCCCTGCAGTCACACTCTATATCCCCAACACACACACACACACACACACACACACTCACTCACTCACTCACTCACTCACTCACTCACTCACTCACTCACTCACTCACTCACTCACTCACTCACTCACACACACACACACACACACACACACACACACACACTCACTCCCAATGCCCTGATCTTTGTGACCTCTAAACCTCCCTCATCCAACGTCCTTCAGTATCAGGAATGATCCGACACCCAGAGGTGTTGCAGGAGAAACGGGAGCCAAGGGGATTTGTTTTTATAGCAGAAATGAACACGACTTTCATGTTACCTGCTGAAATGTGAAGAGTTGAAAAGAGCATGTCCTGGCAGTCATCTTTCTTTTATATTCAGAGATTACAACCATCTTTGGGCTCCACTTTGTGGCATGCATCTTTGGATGAAGTCAGTTTAATCTCATATCTTTTGTTGAAATAAGATCCTATTGATTCTCCTCTCTTTCTTTCGGAGTCGTACATAAGTCAATGTGCAGCAGCAGCAGCGTGCTAACCTGTAGTCATATGTAAGTGAAATTAAATCGCGGTGTAGTTGACTGAAATAAGATTATCCAGTGTTAAAACCTGAGCTAGCCTAATCAGCTCCTGATCCTTTGTCTCAGTTAAACCAGGATTAGCATCCGTCCAGTCTTGTACCTTTAGAAGCAGCCTTTTCCTGCTGTGAACTGACCTGCTACTGTGACGAAGGACAAGATACATTAAGATGATGACAGTAATACCACGTTCTAATACCACGTTTTTCCCATCCTGATACAGACTGCAGTACCTGAACTTTGCATATTTGCATACCGTATATACCGAGTACAGCTCTGATACCTGTGCATTTAAAAAATATATACAACTAATAAAACACATTTAAATAGCTGTATGCTACTAACCTTGTCTGGAAGTGATGATGTTATCATTGTTCTATGGCCTGGCTGAGGTTAAACCCTTTGAAAAACCAATACATACAAAGAATGAATGTCATAGAACTTCTTTTAAAATTGTTTATTGTTATTATTGTAGTGTTTTCCTAAATAAAAAAAATAGTTTCTCCTTTAAATAGCTTGAAATTGTATTTGATTGATTGATTTTGGCTACAAACGGTTTGGCCCTATGATTGATCCACATTATAGAGACACTGACGATTTTACTCATCACGAGGAGTCGGCCAATAAAAACAGTTGCATAATGTCCTCTGTGGCTCCGGAGGTGCTTTGTGAAGTCTGGGAAAATAACCCTGACCAGGTCCCATTGATCAACAGGAAAGAGTAGGCGCCTCTATTGAGTTGCATTTAAAGCTGCAATGATTGGTTGATAACTGATTAGTCATTGTTGGTCATTTATCAAGCAAAAAAATCAAAACATTTCTTTTTTTTTCTTTTTTTCTTTCTTTTTTCAACTTTCATTTTAAAGGCCCAAGAGGCTAATCAGGCAAATTATTGGTAAATCAATCAATTATGATAATATTTTTCTAGTTGCAGTTGTGTTATGTTAAATCTTAGCTCCAGAGATTTTGAATATTAACCACAAGGGTGTAAAAGTCTGAATATCTTTGCTTTTGCTGCTTTAGTTTTGATCTTTCTTTGTTGAGCCTGTCAATTATGATTCGCTCAACTTAATGGAAGTTCAATAGTAAAATGCTGGAGTTTATTCTTCCCAGATCAGAAGTCACAATTCTTCCCTGCCTGCCCCTGGAGGGAAAGGAAAGCAATTATATGCATCTGTTACTGGGTGGATGCAGATCAGAGCTCAATGTGTTGCATTGTTTTCATGCATTCCCCCTAATTGTGATGGTGCATATGCTTGTCTTATTTAAATGTCCTTCTTGAGCTCTGCAGTGTCTGCACACTGTATATGTAGCAATAGAAAAATCATGTGACCACTGCATCAGTGTTACCCCACCCAGCGCGCTGACAAACAAAATTACAACAAGAATAGAGACCTGCAGATTGAGCCTCTGATTGGCTGCTGGAGTTCACAGGCCAAGAGAGGGGGGGGTGTGTGTGTGTGTGTGTGTGTGTGTGTGTGTGTGTGTGTGTGTGTGTGTGCACTCTTGCATGCAGCATATGTTGGGCGAGGTCAATGCAGAGACCCTTCAGTCACAAACCAGGTCATCATCCAACTCTCTGAGACGCAGACTCTGACTCATCCCATTTCACTCTCCATTTTTCAGACGCTCCTCTTTTTCATCTTGCGTGTCATGGTGGAGGATGGTGTGTGTGTGTGTCTGTGTGTGTCTGTGTGTGTCTGTGTGTGTCTGTGTCTGAGTTTCATCCTTCATTTATCCTCTATTTACTCAACCCAAATCTAGATCATTGCAGCTGCATTGTATCATTGTCTGTCTTTTTCATCCCATTCTCAGGTACACAGACACGCAGATACACACGTACGACTGTACATGCAAACACCTTCACGTTTCACACATCACTAGGTGTCAATCATGAATTAGTTAACGCTGACATATGCCACAAATCAGCACGTTTCTTTTTCTTTCCTCATAGTGTGTTTGTGCCTGTGTGCCTGTTTGCCTGTGTGCATGTGGATAATTATCAGGATCTTGAATTCTGCTCAGTAGCACAGTGATGTCTCTGTGAGGTGTGATGCTGCTCAGAGCTCAGTGTAGCTATTTTTAGCCTTGGTCCTCCCCCTCCATCACGCCCTCTATGTCACTCTCCCTCTCTCTCTCTCTTTCTCCCGTTGCTAGGAGGCTGTCCCAGAAGCCAGCCTCCTGAAGGGACCAAAAAGATGAAACGACTAACGAAATGGTGGAATGGGGATGGGGAGGGGTTATAGAGTTTATTTTCTTTCTTTATTTGAGAGCTTGCTCTAAGTGCAGCCAAACACTTTTGAGCAGGAGCAATATTTGAGAGAGGAAATGGTTTGAAGTATAGCTTTAAAAAGTCTAAATTCGAAATGAGGAAAAAAAGCTCTCAAAGACCATAAATAAGAGACCGCTATGAAGGCTATGTTATAATAATAATAATATAACAATAATAATTTAATAAATCTTTTTTTTATTTATAAAACATAATATTTAACCTCTTAGTTCAATTCAGGCTGACACATTTTAAACCTGATGCCCATAACAATTTTAAAATGAATGATTGGCTCCTAACCCCTGAAAGTGAGCTTTGATTAATCTGTCATATTTAATCCTCTGTAATTGGAGGGGGGGAAGACTTCTCTAATTCTCTAGATGTTTTACTTGACAGATAACTGAGCTGCAAGCGTTTGGGTTGCACAGACGTGAGGTTGTGATCTGTGGTTTGATCGTGCTGGTTCTTCCTGAGGGTCTTCCATTGTTAGTTGTTTAGCTGTTTGATCTGTACTCAGCTCATCGTCGTACTCTGTGTTTTTCTCTATGTGTGAAGCTTTGGCAGGAGTTCAGGCAGCAGGATCCCTTCATTCACGTTCTGCCTCGTCCCTTTATGACTTAACTTCGGGTGTATCCTCCTGATTTCTCTCCATCATTTCCTCTATCCAGATCCCTTCATTCACAATCTCCACATCACCACATCTCACCAATGATCTTTCTCAAACTAGCCTATCACTGGATGCTGTTCTTCAAAAATAATAGCAACCATCTCCTGTTCTGGCAGTGTGTTTGTAGATGAAGTAGTGATCACTGAGGAAGTGCTCCTTCTTGAATCAACAGTGGGAATCTAGAGTCGAATCATTGGTGTCGCGGCGCCCCTCAACAATGTTTTGGTAAATAAGCTCTAGACACAGATCCAGATCCTGGACTTGAGTTCAAGATGTCAATGTCAGTTTAAGCCCTATGGCATGAACATGGAGGACTCAGCGCACTTTTCTCTTTTCTGGGGTTTGGCCTTCTTCACCTGTCAACATCTCTCTAAGATAGCGCTCCAGAATCCGTCTGTACAGTGGCCAGCAAGCACTCCAGCACTCGGAGGGTTGAGGTAGACCAGCACTTATTAAAGCTGATAGTGGTTGGTGTATATTCAGCCACACACACATATATATATATATATATGCAATCACTATCATAAATCATCATAAATATGTCATTGACTTCTCTTTTTCATTTCATTAGTAAGAAAATGCATCACTGCCTGTGCTTGTAAAATATCCACCCTGTCCATGTGTCTTCTAACCTAATACCAGGGAACGTCTCTCTCTGTGTTCCTCTGCAGGGTGTAATTGCACGGTAGAGGTTGAGTGAGGGGAGACAAACCCACTAATTGATTCCAGATGGCATCTTTCTCTTAGACAGATAAAAGAAATAGAAATAAAACATGCTTAAGTGGATTGCCAAATCAGTGGCCGTTAATATAGCTGGACGGCCTCTTCAAGTAAAGTCTCTGTGTGGGAAACACAGGTCTGTAAGACCGAGTTTTCATTTCCTGTTATAAAACCCAGCATTCAGTTCTCTATAGATACAGTGCGTGTGCGTGTGCATGTGCGTGTGTCTATATATGTGAGGAATGCAATATTATAATAACCTCATACACTTTACTAATTCCCCATGTAGTTCCTTTTTCTTTCATTATTCTTTACTTTTAAATGTATACATTACCTCTTCCAAGGAGGTGAGGTTTTTGCACTTGTTTGTTTGTTTGTTTGTTTGTTTGTTTGTTTGATCCATGTGACAGAGTATTATGGCCATGTTGAAGACACTGTTCAACATACAGGGCTAGAAACCTCTACCTACCACCAATGCGTAACAGATAACAGGGTCTTAGCCATGAGGCTTGTTTGTATTTGAGGGAACCAGCGAGTGCCATTCTAGTTATTAAATTGGTCCTCAGACAGATTTACCTCTGTCTTTTCTGTCTTAGCTGTTACTCAGTAGCAAACCTAAACCGCTCTGCACTTAACCTCACCACACTGATCACGCTTTGTGATATTCCTGGTGGTGGAGAGAGAAAGGGATTTGAGGAATTAAAAAAAAAAAAAAGGGACAGACGGGGGCTCTGTGGGGGTTAGAGGTTTGAACATATGACTAACACTTTCAAAAACTTTCACTCAGGTTCTCTGATCACAGATAACCAATTGGTATTTTAGACGTGAGTGAGTAATATTGCAAATACGAGCATGGGACAAAGACTTCCACTGTTTAATAGGTCTGTTCTCTGAGGCTGTAGCTGCCATTTCACACCACCGCTCGTCTTAATGCTGAGACTGTATGCGTAAAGTTTGTGACGATATCATGATTCAGATGATCAGTAGTGAAGTAGTGGACCAAATTAATTAACCAGTGACTCTCCCCTTGTGCTCCACAATAAGGTCTTTCTGCCACGAACTCAGTAAGATTGTCATCCGCAGTTTATGTAACGTAGGCCTAAAGAAGCCGTGAAATTGTTGTGGGTCCTTCAGAAAAATTCTGTGCTTATTGTCATGTGCTTTGCTTCCCCAAGTACTCATCAGGAATATCAAGTCGTCTTTACATTTCTGCAGTAGCAGTTTGCTGTATGAGCTTCATATTGGTTTGTATTTAAAAATAAATCAGGCTCATTCTGTGAAAATCCTCTTTCATCTTCAGATTATAATTTAAAGAATCTTAATCCTGTCGTCCTGTGAGTGTGTATGTGAGTGTGGACTCTTATACTTAATGTGTCTTACGTAGTGCTTAAAAAAACAAGAAGATATGTGGTTGAGAATATTTATTTGCTTTCACTGTGAGAGTTTTATTGTACCACAGGTGTTTTCCTGGGTGAAGGAGAAAGAAGTCTAGAAATGAAGCGTGTCCGTTTAAATGACTAGAGAGATGACCCAGCTATCATGGCTTCTGTAGAGCAGTTTATCCATAAATTGATAATAGATAATAATTGAGTGTATTCAGGAATATATTTGTTCCTCATCTGGTTACACTATTGAGAGACAACTGACTGTTCACATATCCCAATCCTGTTCTCTATGGATCATATAATTGTCTATGCTCCATGAATGAACATGATGTGTAATGTTGTTCTACAGCCAGTGTCACACACAGGAATGTGCATGCTCATTTTTTTTCTTTTAACTTGTAACGTTGTTTTTCTCTCTTTTTATTTTACTTGGCAGAATCTTGTGTGTTCGCAAGCTTAAAAAAAGCACTAGACAAATTTAATTCCAACTAGATTGGCTCTCAGTAGATTGTATACCTCCACCATGGCCCAATAATCCCCTTATTAAACCACATTTAAACTCGACTTACATGTCTCATTCTTGATTTTCATCAAGATTCATCTTAAATCCATAATAGTGGATTTAATTCCTTTCATCAACTTCCTATTTCCCAATGTTAAAGATAGTAAAAAAAAAAATAAAGAGATCCTGGATCCACCCCCTGATCCAGATCCACGCCAAACTGTAATGGGTTCCTCCTTGACCCACACCACATCCTTCCATCATGTTTCGTGGTAATCCGTCCTGTAGTTTTTGCGTAATCCTGGTAAAAATGGTTAATATGCAGAATTTGTTTTTCTCATTTTCTCATTTACATCATATGACCCTTTTTTGTGTGGTGAATGATCCCACATGAACCAAACTAAATGTCAGTTTAAGTCTCAGTTTACTGTGCACACACACTACTTCCAGACTCGGTTTTCTTAAACCTCTTTTAACTCTCAATTTTATTTGGTCTTGTCTTTCCCCTCATCTAATGTCAAACGTAAGAAAAACAACTTCTGACTGAGAGCTACACACACTCACACACACATTTTCACTGCAGGACTTTTAAGGTCACATTGTGGTTTGCATTATTCTTCAGTCACTATACTCCTATACCTTTAGAGGTACGGTGTTTTTGTTTGTTCATGTGGGTGTGTGTGTCTGTCTGTGCATTTGTCTACATTTGTGAGCCGGATTCCTCAGCCATGTGACCGGCGGTGTTCATCGCTGGTTCTCCACATGTCCGTGATCAGCTGATTACCTCCAGTCACAAGTCCTCAACGGCCTTAAGTTTTACAATGATAGTGTTCTTGCGTGTTGGTTTGTGTGTGTGCATGAGTGAATTTTGTGTTATGATCCAGAACAGCATTCATCCGTTGCGATGAGCTACTTGTTCAACATTTCATTCCCACAACTTCACCACACTTGACCATTACAAGCCATGTGCTCATGATTGTGGAAACACAGAGCCCAGTGTTTTCTCTGAGGTCAGGAACGAAGTATGAGCAACTGTCCTGTCATTCTTCTTTTTATGTGAACTCTGGTAGTAAACTGGGATTGTCTGTATACAATATAAACTGAACCAAAACTAAACTAAATATTTCTATTCGAAATGTAAAATGCACTCATGGTACTTAGGATAGTTTTTATCTTTCAAGTCCTGTATCACATTTTAACCCCCCCCCCCCCCTGTCTCTCTGTCTGTCTGTCTCTCTCTCTCAGCGTGCTCGGGTGTGGATCCCTGATGCAGAGGATGTGTGGAAGTCTGCTGAGCTCACCAAGGACTACAAAAATGGCGATGCCTCCCTGCAGCTCATGCTGGAAGATGGAGCGGTGAGGATCACTGAAATATTTATGCTGCATTCAGGCAGTACTTTGATGTTACAATTTCCAGAGTAGTCAAGTTAGTGTGAGTCGAAATGTGGAGACAACATGGACGCTACAACAAATCTGTGTTGTATTTGACTAACTGTCTCTTTCTGTCACTTTCTCTCTCTCTCTGCCTCAAAGAGACTTCAAAGCCCTGCGTCTCATTAGCTGCTATTGGTTTTACCATTAGCACTTTCCACAAACGAGACCTGGTTACAAAGACACCGCAGGGAGCATTTTAAATGTATAGTAGTGGATGTAATTCCTCATCTTTGAATACAAACAGCTACCAGCATGTATTTCTAGACAATGGAACGAAAGCAGTCAGTTCAACACAACTTTGAACAACCAAGGTTTTTTTTAAGCTGCGGGACAAATCAGTGGCCTATCTCATGATGTTTCTGAGGACATGTTTATGGAATATTTTATCAAATCTTTTAGTGGGTGTGGACATTCTTGTAATTGATTATATAAGTGATTGCCTGTCTGCTGTTAGTCAGTCTCAGACAGCTCCAGGAGGTTACAGTTGCAGACTATCTAAGAAGTCTGTCAATGGATTTCATCACACAACTTGAATCCACTTAATGTATTAGAAGGAAATGTTTAATGATGAACAATAAAGAGGACATGCCTCTCTCTTAGTTTGGTGAGTATAATGCTCGGTTAAAAAAAATATAGATCACACTATTACATTTCATTCTGTAGCTATAAAAAATGATTGCGTCTGATTGGCTGACAGCTGTCATATAACTGTAAAAATGAATGAGGACACATCAAACATGTTTTAATGTCAGCTTTGGGTCTGAGTTAGTTTCCAGGGTTCTTACACTTGAATACACTTCTCAGGGTCAAATGTGCAATGATCTTCCACCTTTTGTTCATTCATAAAACAACATCTGTATCTCTGTTATAACTCTCCTGCGTCACTTTGGTTTCATCCTCAGAACATTGAGCACAAGCTTGACCCCAATACCAAGAACCTGCCTTACCTGCGAAACCCTGACATCCTGGTTGGAGAAAATGACCTCACAGCGCTCAGCTACCTCCACGAGCCGGCTGTGCTCCACAACCTCAAAGTCCGCTTCATGGACTCCAAACTCATTTACACTTACTGCGGTACGAGATCCTCTAACCTGTTTTCATACGGATAATGAACAATCGATTATTAGCAAAATACAATTCCTACCCTCTCTGTTTGGAAAGTAGAATAACAATGATACCTGCTTACAGCCCAGTCCAGCTGCAGGTGAACTTACAGCTTTAATCTGTCATAGGAATCGTTCTGGTGGCCATCAACCCGTATGAGACACTGCAGATCTACGGAACAGACATCATCAATGCCTACAGCGGTCAGAACATGGGAGACATGGACCCGCATATCTTCGCCGTGGCAGAGGAGGCCTACAAACAGATGGCCAGGTTTGTGTGTGTGTATGTGTATGTGTGTGTGTTTGTGTGCATGTTACCTGAGCAGCTCTCACTCTGGTCTCCTTGTTGCTCAGCCCTCCCTCTCCCTTCAGGGTTTGTAGGTCAAAGCTGAGACAGAAATAGCCTCATAGTGGTCTCACTGTCTCTCTTTCTCACTCTTTAAATCACACTCACATTTTAACACTGGTGTTTCTCTGCAGGAGCCAACCACATGTGGCTCCACATGAACATTAACAGGACTGAATAGCAAGTTTAATCAGCGTGTGTGTTAAGTTAAAGCTCAGTATTACTGGCATTGATCTATGTATGAGAACCTTTCACACAGTGTAGGGCTGCACAATTAATATTATTCAGTCTGTAAATTTCATTCTTTGTCTTATTTATACATATGAACCCCTTCAATTGGGTGTAAATGAAACACTTCTCAACATATTTTAGGTATATTATTATATATTAATATTTTAATTTGAATAAGAATTTAATATTAAGGTAATATTTTCTCCAGTAATATAAATCGTTGTGGTCACAGGAGCATCAAGGTGCTTGGATATGGTCCTCAGGCCTGTTCCTCCCCTCCCCCTCATCAGACTACTACTTCTTTCTCAGCTTGTCCTTGATCAGTCTGGTTCACACCATAATATATATATGCGCATCTCTCCATTTTAAATGTGTCGAATGTCAGATTATGTCAGCTTGAAGACACCTCTGATATTAATTAAAGATAATGATCAAATTAAAGTATGACTTTTAATGGATACCAATCTTTTTCTTTTAACTAGAATGAAACTCAGTAGAGCACATACCCAACAGTCCCCTTAAATTCAGTCATGCTGCACTGAATTACACACACTTACAAACAAACAAACAAACAAACAAACCAACCAAGCAACAAATGGACTGGGGTGAAAACGTAAACTCCTTGGCAGAGGTAACACCTTCCAGCAACAATAGGAAGGACTGTGAGGTCTAAGAGTACCAGCTCAAACAGTTGCAACACACTATTTTACAGTAATTCATGATATTCACAGTTTTCTTCTGTCACTTGTGTTTTTCATCTTGTCAGGGATGAGAGGAACCAGTCAATCATTGTGAGCGGGGAGTCTGGAGCAGGAAAGACGGTATCAGCCAAATACGCCATGAGATACTTTGCAACAGTCAGCGGCTCCGCCAGTGAAGCCAATGTTGAGGAAAAAGTCTTGGCTTCCAACCCCATCATGGAGGTGAGGACTTGGATTACCTTCAGTTTTATATCAATCCTTGTTCCTATGGAAGTAAATATAAATATACTGAAAATATAAAACAACAAACATGTTTTCTAAGCATTTATTTCCAATTTGTGTTGTTGTTGTTGTGATCCACTTTGTAAAAGCAGCATATTTAAAATGACAGGTCATAACTCTCACAGAAAATCTGTTGTACATGAAAGGAATTACTGTAGATCAGCCCCCCTCCATCCAAAATGCTGTCGTCAAAGTGGAAGTCTTGCATCTTTTTTCCTGGCATTTTGTGTGGAGATGCATGTTTCCTTGGCTTAATTACTCAACAGTATGCTCTAAAGTAAAGTTGTTTTGTGAATGATGTCGTTTGTGCTTCTCTTCTGCCTTTCTCTGGGATTTTACTCTCCTCCTCTCTCCAGCCCTCGGGTGGCTCTCTCGCTATGATAACACACGTTTTATCCTTAAAGGGATAGTTCACTGAAAAATAAAAATTCACTCATTATCTAACCACTCTCCACAACTGTTTTGTGGACTCAAACACTTCACCCACCCCTCCATCGGCATAGGGGTGAGTAGATAAGAGGGAATTTTCATTTTTCAGTGAACTATCCCTTTAACTGTGTGTGTATTTGTGTATGTCCTCCTGCAGAGTCATAAGGACTGGAGGGGTTGGAGGTCCCTCCTGTGCCCATATGCCACTACACCCTCCTCCCTTGCACCCCGCTCCACTTCCTGCCATCCCCCCCACCACGTTTATCCTTCCTCACCACTCAAGACTCTCCTCCTCCCAGCCACCACTTTCACCTTTAGCCAATCAGAGACGAGCTGACAGAAATGAATAGAAAGCTTTCTTTATGTCGCAGTGATGTCACTCCGGACTCTAAGCTTGGATGCAGGGCAGATGGTTGCGTCAGACTTTTCAATATTACAAAACCCTGTGCGTGCGTGTGTGTGTGTGTGTGTGTGTGTGTGTGTGTGTGTGCGTGTGCGTGTGCGTGTGTGTGTGTGCTCAGCTGATGCAGGCAGAGACTGGAATACCTGCTCTGCTGAAAGACGCTTTGTCTCCAGGGCAAGATTGTGAACAACTGTTTGGCCCTAACTCAGCAGGAGCCCTGTGTGTTCACACACCATTTACTGTGGTCTAGCTGATTTCTGTGGGTGTGTGTGTAGCCCCACCCGTCTACTGACAATTCTTAGTGGGTTCATTGATCAGTCCTGTATATATAACTCAGGCTGCTGACTGCAAATGATTTATGTGCCGACATTTAGTCCAGTAGCTCAGCAGGAAATGTCTGTCAACATATAATGGATGCAGCTTTTGTGTGTGTGTGGCGATGGAAAGAGATCCATTAAGACATACTAGTGCTTTGTCCAGTGCTGACCAGCCTAATAAACTGCAGTCTACTACAGGTTGTCGTAACAGACTGAGGAATTTGAATGTGTTTTTAGAATATGGTGAATATAAGTATAAAATATCTCTGTCACTGCATATACCATACAGTTTAACATAAGAGTTTTCTTTTTGATGAGAATTAAATGAGAAAATGGATACTTTACAGGTCTTCTCTCTACTACCAGTAACTATCTTAAAATAGAAACAGGAAGAAACAATGATAATCTTGTTTGTTTAATCCAGACAAAAACAGAATACAATAACCACTATGTGGTTTGAGGGGGATAACAGGACTTCCTGGCAGCGACAAGACTTCTGGACAAGAAAAAGTCTGGATTTTGTTCCTTCAGACTGAGGCAGGCTTTATGTTAAATTAAGCTAACTGGCTGCCAGGTATAGCTTCAAGTTTACCCTACAGACATGAAAGTGAGTGGTATGGATACTCGTATAAAAAGAAAGTGAGGGTTGTAGGGGACTGGAACCAATCCCAGTTGACATTAGGTAAGAGTCACATTCAGACCAACGGCCAATTTAGAATCTCTGATTAATCCTGTATGTTTTTGCGATTGTGGGATGAAGCTGGAGTACACAGAGAAAAGCTGAGCAGACATGGGGTTTCTGTGAGACGACATAATATTCCCCAAAGGGTTCAACTATTGCTTAAATTATTGTTCCACAGCTGTATTATCTCTAAAAGATATAATTGTTGCCTTCTTGTACATTTTGCTTTACCTCAGCTTTCTTAACCACAGGTAAAATTGCCTTTCACTCTACTGCTGATGTCTTCTGCAACAACTGGAACTACCCTTTCTGCTCAGGAGAGTTAAAATCAAAGTGCTTTTAAATCAAATTTTATTTTTCCTCTGTCACTCAGGCCATCGGAAATGCAAAGACCACCAGGAACGACAACAGCAGTCGGTTTGGCAAATACATCGAGATCGGCTTCGACAACCGCTACCGTATCATCGGTGCCAACATGAGAACGTATCTGCTGGAGAAATCACGAGTGGTCTTTCAGGTAAATGCTCAATCGCACATCCGGGTTTGCATGAACGCACATACACATGGCTTTGTTTGGACTTAATTCCTTCTACTCATTACAGTCCAATACAACAGCTTCAGGCGTCATAGACAAATGAACAAAGTTAACCTTTGCACAAGCCTACATTTTATTTTGAACTCAGCATAACACTGTATACTGTAGTTAAATAGCCCTCACCAAATTTAGCTGTGTGGTGACAGTCTTTTCGAAGCGTTGGTGTGTGTTCTTCTGCCACATTACCTGGGTTCCTTATAGCCAGTTTCCTTCCTGCTCAGGTGTCCTTGTGTGTTCTTGAACATGTTGTTCAGGGTCACACACAATCTGATCTCACGCTCTGGCTTCTTGCAGGCTTATACTGTAGAGAATTTCCTGAAGGGTCTGAGTATCATCTTGATTTGTTATGTTATTTGTTAAGATCATTCTAGTTTGTCCAACTTGAAACACACTTTAAGGTCCCCGGCTGCCTCAGTAATGTGAGCTAACCAAGTTCACTGAACTTAAGAAAGGTTAAATAAACAGAGATATCAAGGTGAGTTGACTGTAACAGTCATTACAGGCAGATTTGCTTTTTATTTTATATCTCCTAAGTATAAAGAGTCAGTCTTTCTAGACACCAGGAAAGGGTTTTTCTTAGATGTGCAGGAGTCGGGTCTGAATTCAATACAAATTTTCATCATGGTTTTCACACTGTTTTTTTTCTTTTATAAAACAACCATGAGTTACCATTGCGTGTTGTTGCTTTAGTGGAATCAACTAATTTATCTAACTTATCCTTTTATGTCATATGACTTATAATACACTGATCTGAGATGTTTTTGCCAGCAGTAACGTCACTGTACACTACAGCTATGGGCTTGTTAGCTGACATGAGGATTGAGTTGTGGCCAAAATCTATGAGTTACAGCTTACTGCCTGATTAGTGCAATTATATAAAAAATCATTCAGATTTTCTGGAAACAAATTTAATTACAGCAAAATGACACTGTATTCGTAGCACTATTAAATTTAGATTGGGTGTGTTGGAAATCTGTGTGTGTGATATAAGTTCATAAGTTCACAAGTTCAGTGTTTACCTGGAAACTAAGACAACTGACTCTTTCAAATCTTAGTTCTGTCACAAATTAAAATGTTAAACTAGAATGGCACTCAGTAGAGTGTAAACGTCCTAAAGGCCCAAGGCTCTCCTTATCAAAACACATTTCAATTTGTTGGATCAGGATTTTTATTTAGATCTGCACCAAATTGCACATATTAATTACTACCAGTCCCCTAATATATGTCTGATTTCTTATATTGAGATCCATTAATAATTCTCTGGGAAATTGCCCAAAATTTCTAAAAACTCCCACAACACAAACACAACTGCAAAGAAATGCAGGATTGTGATGCAAAATGGTACTGGCTTCCTGTGGCTGACTGTAGAGTCCTTTCTGCACATGCACAGACAACACATAGCCATGTGACATAATCTGAAGTATCACACTTCTAGTAACATGCTGGACAAGATATTACTCTGTTCTCCCAGTTGAGCTTTCGCAACACTACATGTCACCAGATGTAGATAATCAATACTTTTAATTTGCGATCTTATGATTGAACCTTTCAGTGATTTGCATCAGCTCACTGTATAAATCCTGCTTTTCTATTTCTATTTCTATTCTATGCAGGTATGTTTATGTTGGTTCACTAGTGGAGAGAGTAGGGCAGAGTCGAGGAAAAGAAAAAAAAGATTTTATTTCCACGCATGCACACACACACAAACACACACACACAACCACACTCTATTGTCATTGACAACGCTGTTGAAGAACGAGGAAGTTCCTCCTCACATTTTTCACATACTTGGCTCCAGTACCACCCTTTTTACAGGTGTGTGTGTGTTTGCTTGCATTCTGTGTTTGGGTGTAGTAGCACCAATTATACACACTTATAGCACACCCTTTTAATATTTTTTTTATTTTCCCAGAAAATGAATCTGTAGCTAAAAGTTAAATTGCCAGTTTTATCCATTTACAACATGATCCATCAGGTGGAGAGCAGGTGGATCACATGTTCTTAGTATGTTGTGGGAAATGTGTGTTAAAATGAACATGTAAACTTCATGTCTGACTGTTGGCGTGCCCTTGAGCAAGGCATTAAATTGCCAACTGCTTCAGTGGAGCTTCCAGATGTTAAACTGTGTAATTATAAAGCAGATGATGAAGTTTGCTTTCACTGCATGAATGTGGCTTGAGAAAAAGAGGCAAAGGCTTGTGATTAGCACCAAATATGTGAAGGACTGACGTATAATATCCATGTGATGTATTCAATTAAAGTTCATTCTTTATTCCAGGCGGATGAGGAGAGGAATTATCATGTCTTCTATCAGCTCTGTGCATCGTCACATCTGCCTGAGTTCAAGACTCTGAGGCTGAGTAAGTCTCTGCACACACACACACACACACACACACACACACACACACACACATACATAGAGCACGATTAAACATTAACCATTAACTTTCAGAGTGAATTCACACTACAAGCATTACAAAAACAGTGGCTGGAATTTCTTTCACTTTTGTGCATCAGAGATAAAAATATCATTATTATATGTTTGCTATTATTTAATATTATATGTTTTTCAGAAATGGTAAATTGGGCTGCAGCTGTCATGAGTGATCCAGGCCTGTCATATAATGTATATACAGACAATCTGTCAGTTCCTGCAGGGGGGAAAACACTTTGAAACACGATTGAAATCATAGTTAAAATGTCCTAATCTCAATGAATTGTTTTTGGTAACAATGTTAAATATAATTATAATATATTTATAATTACAAAATTATAATATAAATACAAAATATAAACAACACAAGGTTCTCAGTGGATAAGATGACTGCACCATGGCCCATCAGTCCCCTTATAAAAAACACATTTAAATTCAGTTCCAGATGTTTATTTATACCTGCACCAAATCGCACACAATAGACAATAATAAAACAAGTCCGATTTTTTGTTTCATTAAGATGGATGAATTAACGAAAAACTTAGAAAAAACCCTATCTCGCAATGTTAGAGAAAGTAGGGTAAAAAATCCACATGATCTGGATTACCACCAAAAATGAATAGGTTCTTCCTTGCTGCTGTCATTGTCATCAATTCTCACAATTGTGCACGTACTTGTGAACGGGTGTCATTCATCAGACTGAAACCAGCATGTTACAAAACGTTTGTGCAGTAATGTGATTAGTGTGTACACATACAAATAAACAAGCCTCAAAGTAAAAGTAAGACAAGTTGAGAATAAGAAGATTTTTTGGTTTTCACTAGTGAAGCTGTGATTGTTCTTCACAGCAGGAAAACTGCCAGAACTCTGAAGATCCATCATCCCACTGACGGGCTCATCCAAGCAAAAACAATTAAAGTGTAATTGCTGTTGTTTCTGGATTTATGTATTCCACTTAGAGCCACATTTAAACTGCATTACCAGCTGGAAATGATCCTGCTGAGGGCCCAAGAAAGAGGAGGTATAAACCCCTCCCACCCTCCACATCGCCCAATAAATAATCTTCAGTGACCACATCGAGGTGTCTGAAGCTCTCTGCTGTGTATCAGATCACTTAAGACGCAGCAAACTCATTGACTGTGTGGTTGAACAAGCTCTCATTCAGAGCGCTCCCACTGTGGACCTGCACCTGCTCACCCGAGTCATGAGACACACACACACACACACACACACACACACACACACACACACACACACACACACACACACACACACACACACACACGCACATGCACACAGCTGCTGTCTTTTCCTCTCCTGTGGACTTCCTGGCTCAGTAAATGGAGTGGTTGTCAAAGCCAAGTCAGTGCCTCTTGTTGCCAGGCAACGGGTCATGCCTTAATTCAGAGAAAAGTATATATGAAGAAACTCTGGTTAATCTGTTTTTTAAATAGAAAGTGTTCATTTTATGTGCAAGGGTGTGAATGTGTGCGAGCGTGAGTGTGTGAGTGTGTGAGTGTGTGAGTGTGTGAGTGTGTGAGTGTGTGAGTGTATGTGTGTGTGTGTGTGTGTGTGTCAGACAGTATGGAAATTGGCTCCTTTCTGAATTCACTTGTCTGTTAGAATTTGATATCTCAGACATGATGGTGATTTCTTAAATTAATTAACTTTCTCTGTCTCTCCATTCAGGCAGTGCAAACAACTTCCTGTACACAAGGCAGGGCCGCAGCCCCGTCATCGACGGTGTGGATGACACCAAGGAACTTTGCACTACTCGCAATGCCTTCACGCTGCTCGGTAACAAACACATCACACTGCTCTACGTGCTGGAATTTGTAACCCAAGAGTCCAATCATGTACATATAAGCACCAGGCAAGAAACTTTAGGGTTGAATGGGAGAATCTTTTCGGATATTAACAAAAGATTAAGTCACTCAGATATTGGATTGTTTTTTTTAACCCTGAGGGGCAGTTTGACTTTCAGTAATTGTCAACAACAACAACGCACACATTACAGACAATAAATAAGGCAAAATTATAAATACTGAACAGAAATATATAGACATACAGTGCGCATCATCACTGTGAAATTGCAATGAAATGTAGAAACACTTCAAGTCTGTTGTTCCTTGTTAAAATGTGTTTGCAGGAGCCATAACTCTGGGTGAAGAGGGTGTTTGCATTTGCCCTTTGAGTGGCTCTAACTTCTTAACATGTCCAAGGTTGTTTAAGTTAGTGATGAAGCTGTCTTCCAGAATTTTGCAATCTTACCTAGCATGTGCTTATTAGCAACGCTAAAGTTACAAGACCAGCAGATCACTTTAAAAGCTAAATTTTAGAATGTAGGACAAAGAAAGGAAAATGAAAGGATTTTCAGGAGCGATCTGTCAACATTCTCAACTTCCTCAGTTCTAAGTGTCAGTGTAACCTGAGTGTCTGTCTGTGTCTGTGTGTTTGTCTGCAGGTATCAATGAGTCCTATCAGATGGGCTTGTTCCAGGTTTTGGCTGCGATTCTTCATCTTGGAAACGTGGAAATAAAGGACAGAGATTCAGACAGCAGCATCATTGCTGTGAGGATAACGTGTATTATTCAGTACTAACTGTCACTGTCTGACTTTTGTTAACCAGTTATGTAATATTTGGCATAATTTATGAACATTTTCAGCTATGGTGAAATTGAGTTTTAGTTTTGGACGTTGTTTCAGTCTTTATTTGAAGACATGTCCTCCTGTCTTTTCTGTTCTCCTGCTCACAGTCACATTTTGTTCAGTTTAGTACAAAAGTGAATTTATTTTAGCTGACTCATGTTAACAAAAAGTGCTGCATTCATTTCCACTCTATTTCCTCTAGTTCTGCATTAAACAGCACTCAGGTGAAACATCTACATGCTGCTGACATGAGATAATTAATTACTTAAATCTCTTCTTCTTCTTCAGCCCAACAATAGCCACCTGACAGCGTTCTGCGAGCTGGTGGGCGTGACCTACCAGGACATGTCTCAGTGGCTGTGCCACAGGAAGCTGAAGACGGCCAACGAGACGTATATCAAGACCCTCCCTCGTCTTCAGGCCACCAACAACCGAGACGCGCTCTCCAAACATATCTACGCCAAGCTCTTTAACTGGATCGTAGGGCACGTCAACAAGGCTCTGATCACTAATATCAAACAGCACTCCTTCATTGGCGTCCTCGACATTTATGGGTATGACTCCTCTTTGTCAGTCAGGGATTAGTTTCTGAAGAGTAATAAACTAATACATTATCATATACTCAATGGTTTAATAAAATAGTAAGTCAATTTAACTGTCACTGTAAATTTCACAGTCTGTCCCACCAAATAACTCCAGTCAATCCAACAATTTACCCAAATAATTAATAAATTTGACCTAATAATTAAGTTAACCTTGTAAAAGGTTTGATTGGCTGGTTTCATCCACTCTTCTCCCTCACCAGGTTTGAGACGTTTGAGATCAACAGCTTCGAGCAATTCTGTATCAACTACGCTAATGAGAAACTCCAGCAACAATTCAACATGGTGAGCAGCGGGTGTTTATTCTGTTGGACTGCACTTTATAGTCACTGATGTAAAATGTTGGATTCTGTTTATTAAATGCAGATATGTATGCGTGTGTTTGTGTTTGTGCACAGCACGTGTTCAAGCTGGAGCAGGAGGAGTACATGAGGGAGCAGATCCCCTGGACTTTGATCGACTTCTACGACAATCAGCCCTGTATCAACCTCATAGAAGCCAAGATGGGAATCCTGGACCTGTTGGACGAGGAGTGCAAAGTACTTTTGATATAGTCGGCTGAAATATATACAATTTTGCAATTTACTTTTTTGACGTGTTTTTATAGTTCTGTGTAAAACAATAGAGTTTAGACAGATCGCTCATCGTCTTAAAATCATATCTTTAATCTGTCTTTTAACAAGAGTATGCTTTGATACAATTGTATAAGACTCAATGAATTGTGAACACAAGTAGGATATGTTGAGACCATGCGATTAAAGTCTTACTTAAGACTTACGAATATTTAGTTTCTTTAAATTGTCACCCACACTCAGCTTTTTCTTTTTTTACACACACTACACCTGAGTCTCCAACACCTACATATTTCAAATCAAAGTTCACCTGCAATAAGGAAACCCAGAGTGAGCAGACATGAGCTTCTAGTCATGCTCCTCAATCGCTATGTTTTCAGGTTATTTTTTACCAAGTTGTTACTTGGTAATTGGCAGTTGATCGTAATTAAGTATAATCAAATCTATTTTACAGTTTTGATTGGGTGTTTCTATTTGTTAGTAAAGATTTCACACATTTTACACAGAACTGGTGTTAATGTTGGGTTTATTTTCAGTGTGTAAAATATCACAGTTAATGTTGTGGTAACACTCACAAACACATGAGTTCATGGTGTCAAGTGCAGATTCCTATCTGTTCCATCTACACACTCTCAGAGCTCAGCCAGATAACTCACAAGGTCATTTTATAGACTGTTGACATTTGAGGTGGGCCACATTTCTGACATTATTGCAGTGGAATGCACACACAGGGAAAGAAATGCAAAGAAAGGTTTATTAAAAAGAGTAGTAGCAACACTCAATGTCATGAAATATAACAACCCCATAAAGACAACTCTATATTTTTAAGTCTGAATTAAAATGTAAAGTTTGATTCCTCTGTGTTTTCTCTCATTGTTTGTCAGATGCCGAGAGGTTCAGACGATACCTGGGCTCAGAAACTGTACAACACCCATCTGAAAACCTGCTCCCTGTTTGAGAAGCCACGCATGTCCAACCGCGCCTTCATCATCCAACATTTTGCTGACAAGGTGGGACTGGCCAACGCTGTGTTTGATCCATGTGTGCAAAGCATTCATCGTATACTGACCGATGTAGTTTTCACTATTTATGTTTTCCCCTGATAAAAAATAAATGACGAAAAAAAACACAGACAAGAAAGACGAATGAAAAAAAGTATGATTACATTTGGGCACTACTCTTTCTTTACCACCTGATCTATCGATCTCTTTTTATTGTTTCAGCTGAAAAGACAACCCATCTTTTGTCCTGTATTCAGTCCATTTAGCTCTGTGTTTTTCATGGGTCCCTGTTTAAGATGCTGAGTAAGACACTGAGTCATGTCATTCATATTGAGCTGGAAATGTGATGGTCTGGCAGGTGTGGGTTTGAAGGATTAGTGCGTTGTGTTACACTTTGCCTTTCGAGCTGCACGGATAATATTTCAGGACTGACCGGCTGCAACGGCTGCTGCAGTGCTGGTGTGAGATATCTTTAGGAATAGCTGCAGGATAGATGACTTTTTTTTTATTGTCATCACTGTTTTCATACAGAAGGGCACTTTACATCTGTATGCTGATGTAATTCAGTTTAGTGTAATAGATTTCATATATTCTAATGAGGTTTGACAAAGTGTTATTTCTCATGTCTATTTTTAGATCTTCACTGTAGAGTTACTCATAAACGGGTCAAGGACTAATGTCGGCTTTCCCAGGAGGTCTCTTCATAATCAAATGTGATCCAATGAAAATATTTCTTTATTTGTGTAGCGATTGATGTATACATTATCTTAAAGCACTTTACATAATAAGGTCGAGACTTTAAAAATTGCAGAGAAACCCAACAGTTCTCACAATGAGCAGCACTTTGGCGACTGTGGAGATAAAAAAAAAAAAACTCCCTCATTAACTGGAAGAAACCTTGAGAACCAAACTCAATGTGGGCGGACATCTGCCTCGACAGGTTGGGGTGAGCGGAGAAAAATGGGGAATAGAGGAGAGGTGAGTGGTAAAGAGGAGAAAGAAGAACGCACCTCTCTCAGACTGGTTGTTATAATTAGAGTAATAAGTGTGATAATTATAAATGGAAAGATGTTACTGACCAAACATTTTTAATCATTGATCTTTTTGGATTAAAATGAAACTGCATCAAGAGGTTTAGCACTGTCTAACCTCCCCCGCAGACCTCATTGTCTTTGTCTAGAAAACTGTCACCTCATTGAAAACATTGTTACCTCTGCCTAGGAGGGAAAGAAATTTCCAGCATTACACAAAAAACACCAGACAGATACCACCAAACTTGGGTCAGGAAAAACACATTACATTTTTGCGCTGATCTGGATCAAGGGGCTGGAATTTTATTCCACTGTCTTTACAGACATCTTACAATGTGCGTTAGGGCGTTATTCAATTTTTGTTTAGTTTTTGACTGAATTTTCTGAGTGTTAATTTGGGGGCAGATCCAAATATACATCCAGATCTAGTGACTTTAAATGTAGTTTCATAAGGGGACAGTTAGGCCTTGTATCAACTCTACTGAGTGCAATTCTAGTTTAGAGATAAGTTTTAAATGCACTCTGCCAGTCATATGGAAAACATTTAAGGTTAACATTTTTAGAAGTGGAGTATCAGTAACAAGCAAGCGAAGCTAACATGTTGTTGTCGTCGAGCAGGTCGAGTACCAGTGTGACGGTTTCCTGGAGAAGAACAAGGACACTGTGAATGAAGAGCAGATCAACGTGCTGAAAGCCAGCAAGGTGAAATGCACAAACACTGACACACACATCTACTCTACATTACAGTGTAGAACTGAAGAGCAGGACCTGACGAGGTAGAAGAGATAAAAGTACTGTAAAGGATGAGTGAATGTTTCCATTGCTTCAAAAGAAGCCTGAAACTGTGGCACCAGGTCTCACAAACACAACATTTTCAATAGTTAGACTGAAGGTTTAGGGAAGCAGCGCCCTCCACTGGCCAATTGGAGATGTGTTGAATTCTGCAAATTAATTCTCGTTCCAGATTTTCAGTGAGGTTTTTGTTTACAGATAAAAGACAAAAGTGAACACACACACACACACACACACAAATGCACATACAAATGTGGTCAATAGGCTAAACATGACCCATAGAGCACAACACACCATAACTTATTTTATGCTTTCACATGACGTGAAAAGATAATAGTTTTCCATACTTTAACTTAAATACACTATATAGACTGTAGTAGCCTCTACATGGGGATCCTAGTCTCTCTATACATTTATGTGCAAAAATGCAGTTAAACATAGTCAGATCACATCTGACTCAACATCAGCATGTTGTTGTTAGTCTTGGGTAAAAACATGTAGAGGTCAAAAGGGGCCTAAGCCTTTTAAATCCTTGGTGATGTTTTGGCTGCCCACACACGCACACATACACACATGTACACACACACACACACACACACACACACACACACACACACACACACACACACATTAAGTGTGTTCATTCAATACTCAGTGACCTTCGTCTGTTTTCTTATAGACTTCAACACGAGCAGAGCTGGGTAAGGGCTGAGATACTGTCTGCTCTAACCTCTAACGCAACCCCTTAACACACACACACACACACACACACACACACACACACACACACACACACACACACACACACACACACACACACACACACACACACACACACACACAGAAACATGTAGTCTGACTGTCGCCATGGAGATCAGTGGGACTTAAACGATTGTAATTAAATGGTTTCCTCTTCAGGAGATTTACATGTGAAGATAGTAAATGTTGTTGGACAAAAATTTAAAACACAAAAACATTTAAATTCTTCTCTAGGCAATTATGATTTTTAGGTTGTATTTGTGATTTGATGAGCATAATATCTTACAATGGGAAAAAAAAAGTCTGAAGGGTAACAAACAGATTTGTTGATGTCATCATTTGTTGTCTGGATGCAACACTGTTCTATTTCCCAGCACCGACCTGCATCAGCTCTCCACAGAGGCCGTAGTTCTACAGTACTCTGACTCATTCTCTGTCTGCATCCAGGTGAAAACCCTGATACACTGTTGACCTCCATCTCGACAGTTAAATATTCCAGTGTCTAATAGCTCCACACACAGATAGTACGTGTGGTTCTCAAAAACCCACTTGGACCTGCGAAATGCACACAAGAGTAATGCATCAATGCAGACCTCTGCTTGCAATTCTTACCAATACGCCACGTCAGTACAGTAGAATGCATAAAGCATTATTATTTCCCTGGATGCAAAATTATCTGTAAACGTTGACTAAATCACTAGCAGAAACAATATCAGCCACTCTTGTGCAGCCGTGTTTCAATCAAAGGCTTTGAATTCAGTTGAAATACACCTCAAAGTGTTTTGAGTTGGATCTGATCAAAACTCATCATCCCATCATGCACTTCCCATCATTTGCCTGGTTTTTACTTCCCTTTCAGTTTGTGTATTCTGGCCTGTGATGGGGATTGTAATGATTTTGAACTTTTGGTTTTTGGTTTCTTTAACCTTTTTCTTTTATTGTCATTTTGTTTGTGTTGTCACTGTGTCTCCATATGTTGTCCATATATGTTTGTTTCTGTCCTCATCATGACAACCCTTCCCTGCCAGCAGAAGGTAAACAGAGGCGTTCTTATAACGCTGGGCTGTCTGTAGCTCTTCCTTCCGCTCCTTTTTTTCTTTCCTCCTTCCTCGTCTCTTTCCTGGCACTGAGTTGAATCTCTCCTAACACCACTGAGGGGGTTTAAGTTGTGCGTGTGTGTGTTTTTGACTTTGGTTTTCTGCATGGGTAACACTAAAGGCACTCTGGGAGGAGAAAGGGGGATTGGATATAAAAGAAACGGACAAAGGAAGGAAGGATTCTTCATGTTTTCAGAGCGATGCTGAGAGCGAGCAGCACGTGAAGCCTTTGTGGCTCTGGCTGTCCGGCTTAATGAAGGTGGAGAGAGAAGCAGCATGACGGCGCTCGGAGCACAGCGGGAGGACCTGAACCTGCACATAACACAGCGTCCTCCTCATATAACCAGTGTTATATGGAACATGACTGACATGCTTTACTAAAGGCCATACATTCTACATAATAATATCTGTGTCATGACTTCATGGCAAAATGAAGCCATGCGTTCATATATGGCAACATCACAATGTCATATATGAGAAAACATAACCTTTCATCATTTTAATTGGCTTCTTATAACATAATAACAAGTGTCTGTGAATGAGTTTAATCAACGCTAATCAACAAATCAAGTGACATCTACTCACTCATCATCTCTGTCAACTGTCAAACAGCATTTCAGCTGATTTCTGTGTGGAAATGTTGACGAAGTTACTCATATCAAATTGTGTTTACATATTATTACTCGATGTGTATGTTCAGTTTTATAAATTGAAGTAAATCCTCAATATGCTTTGCCTATATGGGCGACACAGGAACTAAAAAAAGCCCAAATGCACAATTTTGTTTTCGTGTGATCAGCAGTAGTTGCTCTGAAGTGTATTTTAAATGCATAGTGCCTACAGTGTGTAATGATGCCCTCAGCTGTTCTGTTTCTGACTGTATTTGTCGCTGTTCCCAGTTTGACCTGCTGGTGGAGCTGTTTCAGGACGAGGAGAAGGCAACCAGTCCCACTGGTCAGGTCGCTGGGACGGGAGGCCGCACCCGCCTCAGCATCAAACCTGACAAGAGTCGGGAGACAAGCAGCAAGGAGCACAAGAAGACTGTCGGCTGCCAGGTCGATCATCTCTCCACTGTTTTATGATTTAGATTGATGCTGTTCACAGTGTGGAGACAGTGACGTTCTTACGTCCAAGACCATGTTTACTTTTAGACCCCACTGTATTTATAGATCATAGAAGTTATATCAAAATCTGTTTATTTTGGTAAATCAAGTTTTAATCCAGTCCTAATCCACTATAAGCGCTAACAGCTATTAGCATTAAATGTTTTTTTTTATATTGATGATGATGATGTTTGTGATGATGATGGTGGGGGGTCCTCTCTTGTAGTTTCGTAACTCTCTGCAAATGCTGATGGGGACTTTGAATGCAACCACACCACATTACGTCCGCTGCATCAAACCCAACGACTTCAAGCTGGGCTTCACGTAAGTCTCCTCCCTTTTTTATGTATCTACATCCTTTTTTAAAGTAAAGACAATCTCAGGTTAATTGTTATTCTGCTGCAGCATAATGTTATTATTTTGTCTCCAAATTTAAGCTTCCTCATATTCTCGGTTTAGATTTTAGATACCGGTAACACTGTCATTATTGATTTAAATTGCATTTGTGATAAATTGCTAAGTTTACATATTTCCTAAAACATTTTTTGTTCATACATTGTGCTCATTATTATTCACTATAATTTCAGTTGTAATTAACAAAGGCCATATTGACTTTGATGATTTGCTGTCGACAGGTTTGATCCTAAACGTGCGGTGCAGCAGCTCCGAGCCTGTGGTGTTCTGGAAACCATCCGCATCTCTGCTGCAGGTTTCCCATCTAGGTACTGGCTCTGTGCATCCCAGAACACTGCTGAAGTTTCTCAGAGACGCCAATATGTTTATGTATATACAGTACCTTTGATAACGTCAACCAGCACGTATTTTCCTCTGTCTAATTTGTATGTGTGTCTCTCACAGATGGACATACCAGGAGTTCTTCAGTCGTTACAGAGTGTTAATGAAGCAGAAGGATGTGCTTCCAGACAAAAAGTTGACCTGCAGAAATGTTCTGGAGAAACTAGTGGAGGTCAGACTGTCTGAGTTTCACTTTTCTTCATTAAATACAATGTCAGAATTATTATTGGTTGTGTTGTTGCTTTCTCTTTTCATCCATCGAACCTCTGTCTCACCCATGATCTCTGTTCATGTCTTCCCTCAGGACCAAGATAAGTACCAGTTTGGTAAGACCAAGATCTTCTTCAGGGCTGGCCAGGTTGCATATCTTGAGAAGTTGAGGGCAGACAAGTTGCGTGTTGCCTGCATCCGCATCCAGAAAACCATCCGCTGCTGGCTGGCACGCAAGAAGTACCTGCGCAAGCGCAGCGCAGCAATCACCATCCAGAGGTTCACCAGAGGATACCAGGCGCGCTGGTGAGCGCAAAGACATTTGAACCCTCTTTAACAGATTTTTACAAAAAGGCTAACATTTTTTAAATAAGTTTTCATGTGTTGATTGAGACTTGCATTTTTCCGCTCCACTCAGCCTGGCCAAGTTCATGCGTCGCACTCAGGCGGCCACCACCATCCAGAAGTACCAGAGGATGTGCATGGAGAGGAAACGCTACAAGCAGAAGCAGGCTGCTGCCCTGGCCATGCAGACGATCCTCAGAGGTTATATAGCCAGGCTGAAGTACCAGGCGGTAAGACACTTATCACACTAATCACTGCAAAACATAGCCCCAAAGAATCTGCTGTAATTTATCCCTGCCTCTCCTTCACTGTTTCTGTGTGTGTCTGTAGCTGCTGCGGGAGCACAAGATGGTGATCATTCAGAAAATTGTCCGTGGCTGGCTGGCTCGGTGCTGGTACAAGCGCTGCCTCTACTCCATCGTCTACCTGCAGTGCTGCTTCCGCAGGATGAAGGCCAGACGCGAGTTGAAGAAGCTGAAGATCGAGGCTCGCTCAGTGGAGCATTTCAAGAAGCTCAACAAAGGCATGGAGAACAAGATCATGCAGCTGCAGAGGAAGATCGACGCGCAGGTGAGAGTTTTTCAAGACAATTCTATCCCCGATCTTACTTTACATGATATCTTATCTTTTTTTATTGATTCATTTGGTGTATTATATCTTCTATCCAGAGCAAGGATAATCTGGTGGTCGTCGAAAAGCTCAACAGTCTGGAGACCTCCTCCTCAGCAGAGAAGGAGAAAATGCGTACCGAGCTCAATCGGCTGCGGGGGGTGGACGAGGAGGCCAAGACCAAAACCAAACAGGTGTCATCGCTGCAGGAGGAGTTGGAGCGGCTGAGGAAGGAGCTGAGCACGACAGCAGCAGGAGAAGAAGACCATCGAGGACTGGGCTCAGACATACAGGAGCGAAATGGAGAAAGTAAGAAAGGATCCACATCTGTTACCTGTTGTTTTCCCTCTCCTCCATTTTCTCCTCATCTGAGAACAAGTAAATTTGCTAATTTACTTGGAATAGAAACCTTTTTACTGGAAAATAGGGACTAGGATTTGAATTTTAAGGAAAAATAACGGAAGGGGCTTCTTTTCTCAAATCGCCTCTATCTTCCTTTGACTGATTTAAAACCAAGCTCTATAGAAATGGCTCCTTATAATTTGAACCTCCTATAGTTTAGAGGAAATACACAACGTATCCCCAAATACTATTATCTGTATATGGATATTGGCACCAGAGGAAAATGGTTTTCCCCCACTGTAGGAGGCAGAACGAACCAGGGGGAGAATGGCATGTGGTGAATTCAGTGGGGAGAGTTCCCCCGGGTCAGGTGAGCACAGGGAGATAGAGTAGTGTGTTAGTGAGGTAGCAAATGAACTGTGTGTGGTCTTTGTTTTTCTTAAGCTTTGTCTTTGTGTAGCATTCGTCTTCTTTTTCAAACACCAAAACTACCAATCATCAAAGTTGTGTACTTTGATGATTTGATGTTTGTATCCTGATCTGTATGAGCTACGGTGTTTTTCAAAACCAGATGAAGCTCCAAAGGTGATGTTTTATCAAATTCAAAAGATAAAAGGGATGCACTGATTTGTCCAACTACTAAAGTATATTCTCCATCACTCATGCTTTGGTTGTGTTTATTTAATTAAATTCCCCTTCTGCTGAAAAAAAGGTTTTAAACATATCAGATAAAAGGCACAAGGGGGACATGTTAACATAACTCATACTTTGAGTGTGGTATTTCCACTTTATCACTGCAGTAAACATAGCCAGTCTGGAAAAAAAGGATTGAAAGGGTAAGAAAGCAATTCTCAGAATTTCTAACAACTTGTGGGTGGGGATCACAAGCTGGAAAAGACACCTCAACTGCAGGTGGCGCTGTTGGCTGGGTGGGCTAGGAGCAGGCGCTGGGCCGTATTAACATAGATCCCAGTAATTCAATGAGGAGGGAAGGTGGAGTTGCATTTAAGCCATGTTAAGGTCATAAGAGGAATGTTTCATGATAAACTCTTTGAATGTGTAATTTTGAAGAAAGAAGAGTTTTAGGGGGTCTGATAAGCTGCTGCAGTGGGACTTAAATCATTATTTTCTATTGTGTGCCTCCACATGGAGGTCAAAGCTCCAAAGTGCTCTGCTGGAGCTGGTCAGGATTCAGATCTGTGGGAACATGACTTTTTCAGCGTGCATCCCATGTCCCAGGAGGTTTTTCGTGATACAAAGCACTTGTGATGCAGTAAAGTGTTAGATGATAGATGTGTGAAATAACCAGATCAAAGAGTCAGTCTAGAATGGATGTAAGAGATGATTTCATGTTCAATACTGTCATCAGTTTTACACAAGACCTGATTTAAGGATGGTTTGTGTGTTTAGATGGTCTCGGAGCTGAAGGATCAGAATGGTTTGCTGAAGAAAGACAAGGACGACTTGAACAGGTCGATTCAGGAACAGAGTCAGCAGATGACAGGTATCACATCACCAAATTAATCAAACAGACATGTCATGTGTCATGCAGAAACTTTTTAACGTTTAAAACTGCTTCTACTTCTGCTTTTGTCTCATCAGAGAAAATGGCTCGTGTGATAGCAGAGGAGACAGGGCAGCTGGAGACGGACCTGAACGAGGAGCGATCTCGCTACCAGAATCTCCTGACAGAGCACCTTCGCCTCGAGGAGAAATACGACGACCTAAAGGAGAGGACTCTCGCCTCGGTTAGAGACGCACACTCACAGTCATTATATACGAGAGGTTTACCTTATTCATGTGCACACTCACACATAGTTGTGCACCTTTCATGCTACTCTGCTTGTCGAACACTTAAATGGAGAAGGGCCCGATTTAGTAGGAGCTTCACTAAATAAACTGCCAAGGTGAATGGGTCTTGTTTGTGATGGTACTGAAATGACTGTGAAAACAAATTTCCCCCCCAGGGACAATAAAGTCTAAATCTGAAATAGACAATACACTGACACCGCAAATGTTCTGAATTTGTATGGGTCCCGTTATGTCGTATTCCTAAATTTGCGTGATGTAAATAGGAAATAGATGGTTATATTCAATGCAGCAGAGAGAACTGGCTAGTTAATTGACTCTAAATGATCTAAAGTGTTGATTCTCTCTCTAATCTGAAGAACGTTTCCAAGCCTGGCCACAGGAGAACAGATTCCACCCACAGCAGCAACGAATCAGAGTACACCTACAACTCAGAGTACGCCGAATTGGAAGAAGGTTCCCGTGCCGCCGAAGTAAGTGTTGGAATTAAATACAGTCACATTTAATTAGAGGAAAATTACAGAGACATGGTTTCTACTATGACAAAATGGTTCCTGAAATTAAAATGAAACAGTGTAAATCTTGGACCAGAACTTTGGCATTTTTAAAAGCTCTTTACTGAACCAATGCTCACTCCTGATTCCTGTTTCCTTGTCATGCAGGATGTGACACGAGGAATAGATACCTCACTGACACTCAAGCTGCAGAAACGTCTCACAGAACTGGAGCAGGAAAAGCAGTCGCTGCGTAACGAACTGGAAAACAAAGAGGACCAGTTCCAGCGGGCTAGAGCGAGGGTACAGAGCTCTGATATATATCACTGTACTAACTTATATAATATATATTAAATTACTGTCAATGTCATGTGCTTCATTCTAGTGTGTGAACCCTTGGTAAAGGACTGTAAACATGCAGTGATACCAAGATAGTAGCATCGGATGTAATTGATATGATCCAGGTTTACTCATCACCATGGTTTTTGCTGTGTTTCAGGATGATGCAGAGTTTAAAAAGGCTCGAGGGGCAGAGCTGGAGTACGAGTCGCTCAAGGCAAGTAGTCGGAGCAGGGTGAAATAGAAATGCGTCAACAATAATGCGCTGTTCAACTGATCTACATTGATTTCAGCTTAATCCGAAGCTAGGCAAGTTCAGAACGCCTTATTTTCCCACCTTTTATGACGACTGTAACCCTGAGTGTTTTCACCTCCCAGCGCCAGGAGCTGGAGTCAGAGAACAAGAAGCTTAAACATAATCTTGCTGAGATGAGGCAAAGCCTGCTGGGTGATGCTGCTACAAACTCCGGGGCCCCGGGCTCCCCTGCTTACAAGGTGCTGCTGGATCAGCTCAACTCCTCCTGCGAGGAGCTGGATGTCCGAAAGGAGGAGGTTCTGATCCTTCGCTCGCAGCTGGTCAGCCAGAAGGAGGCCATGCACCACAAGGTAAATACGGCATTTAATTTCCTTTGTCCTATCATATGTTAGTGTTCAGCCTGTAATCATCCACATGTAACCAAACATTTAGGTCCTTCTTAAATTACATGATGCCACTGTTTTTTCACAAGGAGTCATACCAGTGTGTTTACAGTAGATGTTGTTGGATGCATGCTGCTTGTTTACAGCCACCTTCTCACACGTGTATGTTTCACCTCAGTCTGCTTGTCTGTTTGTCTGTATCCCAAAAAAGTCATAAAGAAATTAGTCTGAAAACTTTCATGGACTAAAGATCAGTTTTATAGCATTTTGACAAAACGGTTATATTTAATAAAAACTGTTATGTTGTGTTCATGTTGTCCAGGGAAACTTCCTAACTTCATGTTATGACATTTGAACGATACCGAGAGCTCTTCAGTTTACCGAAATCACATTTAAGTTGTTCACAATGTGTGTTGCAAATATTTTCACTGTATCCTCACTGTGTCTAACTCACCTGTCTCCACCTTCTCTCCTCCATCCATGCTTTCCCACAGGATGAGAAGGTAGAGTTGACAAACTGCATCCTGCATGAATGTCTGACACTTTCCCATCACGTGTGTATGTTTATAAAGACTCCTTCGGCAAGAAATCAGATCCAAAGAATCAGTTTAATTACCAACTAAAAGATCAATGTACAGATTGCTCAAGTGCAACTCTGACCACCACTACCTAAAGAAAAGATATCTGTGGCTGAATTATCCTGTGTTTGTTGTTTAGTGGTGGGTAGTCACATTTTTCATTGGCATCAACTCAAACATACTACAGTTGCTGGTGGGTTCTAGCTGAAGTACAAGAGTTTAGTAGAAGACAACAGATCCCACAACATCAACTGTAAAGTTCAGATTTAAATGTCAGTATCAATTAAAAACATTGCATTCTTAAGGTAGAATGAAAAAAACTTTCTCCTCTCCCCTTGTCCACATTTTATTCCTGTTTTCATATTCTAAAAAAGAGAGGTAAACTTCTGTTCTCTGTGAGGAATCACTAACTCCCTTTGATGTAAAAAGAGACATTTTGGAGAAAGTATTAACCACAAAGAATTTAATCTGAACACATGATAATGTTTAAAACCCCTTGATGAAATCATGGGAATGACCATTTTTAACCATTTTCAATGGGACCACGACAGAACAGTGTGCGGAACAGAGGTTAATGTGAAACACAAACTCAACAAGCCCCTTAATCCTGATGAAGGCACAAAATTACAGAAAACCAGACAAATCAGTTGCTCTGACACAAGATCAGCAGTTACATGCAGAATGTGTCGTCTCCTGGCTGAAGGTTGATTGTCTTAACTGTCTCGTCCTTTGTCCCTTTCACTGCATTTGTGGACTAGTTGCATTTGTTCACTGGCTATTTCTGTATTTTTTCATATATTTATTTCAACACATGGATTCCTATGTTTCTGTATTTCTACATTTACGTATTTCTTTATTTTTATTTTGGTAGTTTAGTCCTCGATACAAAGATTGATGATGCCACATAATAAAAGTGCTCAAAGATTTTCTACTAGCACTTGACAGTAATTTTAAACGACATCATGTGAAGATCTTGACTTCATATCAAACTGTCAAACAGCTTCTACCTACACTGCTCAGACACTGCAACACAAAACTATTAGCACATGTAAGTTATCAGCTGATGCTCTGCTCTACAAGCTGTGTAAGCTAGAAAAAGAGGGGCCGCTGTGATGTTCCCCGCTGATAGACGGCGGCCGCTGAGCTGACATTTGATTGCCGGTCTCTGTATGAGCCCGAGGCTCTGACTGGCTCATGACTGTCAGGGTGAAAGGACACTCGTAGCCAGCAGGTACACTGATGCTGGCAGGGAGTCGTTTACACCACATGCTGACTGCTCACAGCGATATACTGACTCCCTCGTCTTCATCCATACACCTAACCTGTAGGAAAGTGATGAGGATGATGATTGGTGGTGGTTCATGATGCAGCTTCACAAGTAGCTGTAGCATCGTTGTTTCTCTGAAAAAACGTGGTGTTATTCTTTCTTGTTCATTCCTCTTTCCTTGTCATAACTTCTACTAATGTCTCCTCTAACTTCTCTCTCTCTTGTCTTTGTTCTAGGAGACCATGACAGAGCCGTCTGTCTATGTCGAGGACGTGTCTAAGCTGAAAGATGCTGATGAAATCAAACAAGCTTATGTTGGCCTCAAGGACACCAACAGGTACTTTATTACAGCCAGTAGACCTCTGACTCCTTTTTACTTGTGTTCTGTCCGTTAACCAGGCCCCACTGTAAATATGGTGTCTGAGTGTTGCATGTATACGTGTGTGTATGTGTTTGTGAACCCCTCTCTGTCCTGTGCAGATCTCCTAGGTTCATGCGTAAGCCGCTGGAAGTCAGTGACCTCCTGAGTAGGCTCAGGTAACGGAGGAGACGTGGCCTATGCACCGTGGAACAGAGCATGCATGGCCACGCTGTCGCTCAACTGGGTTTAGAAACGTTGCAGAATGAATGATATTACTGAAGCTGAAACAGCTGATGCCACAGTGTACTGCTGGTGAAAGCTTGGGTGGCTTTGCGTGGAATTTTCTACCCTAACGGCATGAAGAACTGTCTAACAGCTCCAGTTCAGTTTAGTCTTACTTGTGCTTTAAAAGAAGGTTTACTGTTTTTTACTGCAGTCAAGGAATGTGTATTTGACATTTGAGTCAAGTTTACAGGTTTGCATGTTGTTTCTTAGTTCGGCGTTGACAAGGGCAGAGTCTCTTACTGAGGGATCAGACTCAAAATAGTTTCAGGTTTACCTCTGAACAATGATACCAGCTTCAGCAGCTTGAATCTGCCTTTGGAAATGTTGCAGAACTCTGGAATCACAGTGCAGTAGTTAGAAAATGTCGAGCATGAAAGCATGGAGGTAACTGAGCTGAAAGAGATTCAACTGTCGGTTCTAGTTTAACTTGTCACACACTGAATGTGCTGCAGGTTTCATTCAGTTGTAGTAGGCCTCTTGTTCTCAGATCTTTGGCATTAGTTGGGCATGAACAGTGCATGAAATAATTCTCTTACTGTTTATTTGTGTTTTTTATGTTTGTCAGAGCAGAGATGTGAAGCACTGTTAACCACCATTACATCCACTTTCTTCTGTAGCCACATGCCACACACACATTATCCTGGCATTTCATTGAATACACATATTACTGATATGACTACAGCAGGTAATTAACAACAGACCATTAGACCAATGTGAACAGTGTCTATTCCTAGGTAACAAAAACTCTTTGATGGCTCTCAGTAGAGTGAATACCTCCGACAAGACCCAACAGTCCAAATCTCACACACTCATAGATTATCAGTTCCCTAAATATACCAGATCCATGAATTATTAACTGGGAAGTCAGTGAACATGTTCTTCACATTGTTAAAGAAAGTGAAAGAGTTCCGGATCTGCAGCAAAGATTTGTGGATTCTTTCCTGACCAATACCACATTCTTTCACCAAGTTTAGAGGAAATCCATTCTGTAGTTTTTGTGTAATCTTATAAACAACCCTAACGGACACAACACAGCTTCCCTAAGCGATGTGCTGAGCATCTCTGCATTTATTCCTCTGCTTCTTCCATGTTGCTCTTTTTGTTGCTTGTGACCTTTTTTTGTTCAAACACTGACACAAGTTCAGTCGGCATCATCTCAGTGACACTGGTATAAAGTACAGCTTAGTGTAAACTAGCAATACACATCAGACTACAAATACACGATTCATGCATTGGTACAATTAGAGAATCTGTTGGTATCAAGGTTATTAAATGCATTGATCAGTTGCAGAAGAAACTCGTTTTTTACAGATTTACATCACCGATTCATAGAAAGTTTACACCTTAGATGGGCCTGCACACACACACACACACACACACGTCTCATATTAATGTAGGCATATTCTCGTTTCCTTCATCGTCTCCTACATCGTCTCCTTCATCGTCTCCCCTCTCCCCTCTCCCCAACATCCCACACTTTATTTTTGTCTTTGTGTTGTTCACGTTGCTTTGTGTTGTGTGTCGGTCAGATCCGCTGCTCCAGACTTCCATAAGCTGAATGAGGACGGAGAGCTGTGGCTGGTTAATCAGGGTTTAAAGGAGACCATCAGGTGTTGCTGTGTTTCAAACACAAGTGTGACCTTTGAGCATGACATGTTTTGGATGACTGCTGTTTCTCTTCACTTCAATATTTTCTATTTATTTTGTCCAGCTGCACAGTTGGCCATTTTTGGAAAATGTGTTTGATTGTTGGAACTCAAGAGTTGTATCGACTAATCCAAACTTTTTACAGATTTAGAAGCAAAATCCACAGAGCCATTATTTTATTCTTAGTGGCTATAAACACAGTACTCAAAAACTTGTGTTTTAAAACTATAAATTCTTACTTATTACTATGAATTATTAGCGGCCCTACAAAGGTAGACAACAATGTTTTTGGCACAACACACCTGTATAGGACTAAACCAGGTTGTGCACAATAAAAATTTGTAGATTGCATTTATAAGATAAGATAAGAATTTGTCTTCGTCCTATTACTAACCTTGTTTTACTCACTTATAAAAGGAGCCGATTAAATGTTATAGCACCATGTACCTTCGTATTCCTGCAGCTTGCTTTAAACAGTGTTTGCAATGTTAATACTTGTATAATACAGAATGTTGTTCTCGTCTTTGGATGCTAGGAGTGAAAAAAAAGTAGAGATTTATTACAAACTCTATTAGTGTAAAATTTTCTTCAGAGGTGTGTTTTATACTGATCAGTTCAACTTTTAAAGAGTGTGAATGTTAAAGACTGCGCAGAATAAAGTAAGTGTTCAGAGAGGCTGCGCTCTGGGCTGCTGGACCTGTCTGCACAGCATGCTGCTGTCCTGCGTCACTGTGGTGAAATCCTCCTCCTCTCACTGTTTGCTAATATGTTTCCCTCTTCTCTTATGTATCTCTCTTGTCATTCCCTCTTCTTTCTTCCCTTCATTGTGCATACCTACCTCTCCTTATCCTCATACCTACCTCTCCTTATCCTCATACCTACCTCTCCTGCCTCTCCTCATCCTCAAACCTACCTCTCCTCATCCTCTTCCTGTCTTCCCCCACATCCTCTCACTTACCACATTCCTCCTCCTTCTCATCATCTACCTTCTCATTCCTTGTTTTGTGTGTTGCCAATGGGCCTCCTCCTCCTCCCTCTCCTTTCTTCTTCTTCTCTCCTCCATGGTCTCATCTCCACCCTAAAACTTACCTCCCAGGTTACTGGAGCACCAGCTGCAGACTCAGCGGAGAGGTCACGATAATGAGGTGGAGGCACTGCGTGGCGAGCTGCAGAATGTCAAGGAGGAGAACAATCGTCAGCAGCAGCTCTTGGCCCAGAACCTCCAACTGCCTCCGGAGGCCCGAATCGAAGCCAGTCTGCAGCACGAAATCACCCGGCTCACCAACGAGAACCTGGTACGCTGCGACACAAACACACAGATACTCGCAGGCTGAAGAGGAGTAACTTCAATTGGTTTAAAGTGCACATCACTAAGAGTCTCAGCACAGAGTATACGATAAAATATAAACGTCAGAGACACAACAGTTAGACCTCATGTCTCATGTAAGAAATCAGATGCTTCCATACCTGGATTTGAAGTTATAATATACATACTTACCCTCATGAGGTAACACAGTAGTTGGGAAGCATGTGGATCCCAAATCCTGACTATTAGAGGTCTTTTATGTTGCTGTTCGGCTCATTGAAAGGTCATAATCTTATTGTCTTAGCATTACAGTGAAGACACAGATGCTTATTGCATTGTGACACCTTGTTGTTGTTTGTGATGAGATGTTCAGCAGAGTGAAAAGTCATCAACTAACAAAGTAAGACGGATCCAAATATTATTTAGATTAAGTAGCATCATCAGTCAGGACAGTGATTTGACACTGACGATATCACGTCATTGTTTTTGACATAAAGATTTTGGGGATCTGGAACATGCAGGTATTGCAGGATTACTGTTATAAGAAGAACAGCATTTCTGCCAAAGTATCACACCACAACATCACAGTCACACACAAAATGCTAAACACAGATAAAGCAAATTTGACTTTTCCACATCAATCATTCACAGACGGGTATTTCCCCATATTACATGCAGTGTACACGTTTATGAAGAGTGCGTTTGATCACTAGCAAAGCAGCCAGTGTAGGGCTGTGTCACACACACTCATCTGTGTGGATGGTGTCACCTGACAGGAACTCATGGCCGACGACCCCACAGCATCCAGAGAGGCTCGAGTCATCATTTTACGACGGATGGTTGTATGTAGAGACAGCGTGTGTGTGTCTGCATGTGTGTTAGAACTAACTCAGGTTGTGTGTTTTGAGGGAATTATCTCTTAAGCGTCGCTCTAACTCTACAGCAGTGTCCTCTAACTCACAGTGGAGCAGCTCTGCACGTTTTTCTCTTTCCTAACAGCCAGTGGGTCCTGCAGCTTCTCTTCCTCTGAAAACAACAATCAGCACAGCACCTTTCAAGTTGATTTAAAATCCCCTACACACTCCTCTGTCTGCTTTTTTCCTTTAGACACGTCTCATTTCCTTTCTCAAAATGTAGAATTTATTATTGTATAGTTATATACGTATAGTTGTATACGTATATAAATATCAGAGACCGACCAATTCATCGGTTGCAAAATAATAATCACAGACATATCGGTATCTGCGTTTATGTTTACCGATATGAAAACATTTTCTACAGAGTAAACAATGCAGAAAAGACGTGTATTTAAATTTCAAATTTAATTATGTTTACTTTCTTGATTGAAATTCTATAAATTTCGTTGTATTTTATTTATAGTTATTTAAAATAAAGTTTTGTATCGTTTATTTAAAAAAAAATTGTATACATATATATATCAACCAATATATTGGTATTGGAATATTTACTCCCAAATAACAGCATCGGCTAAATTTCCACAGGAATGTCCAATATTTAAACTCCAGGTTATGGTGGCTCTATCAAACATACTTTTCTTACTGAAGTGCTGAGGTGTTCATTTCAACCACTGGAGGGCGACAGTGAGAAGCCTCTGAATCAGGGGAAGCTTGCCATTTCTCCCTACTATTCTTTGGGTCCCCCTGTCTCTTTCTCTTGTGTTTTTCTTGTTTTCCTCCCCTTTCTTCATCACGCCATGATGACAACACTCCATGCTGTCTGTTTCAGGATCTCATGGAGCAGCTGGAGAAGCAGGACCGAACCATCCGCAAGCTCAAGAAGCAGCTGAAGGTTTACTCCAAGAGGATTGGAGAGATGGGAGGTACAGGCCAAAGCATCATTCCACAATAAACGCAGGAGTTTGTGTGTTTGAGTTAATGACCTGACTGCTGTCTTGTGTCTCGTGCGTGTCTCCCAGCCGGTCAAACTGAGGGCCAGACGTCTCCAGGACAGATGGTGGACGAGCCGATCCACCCTGTCAACATTCCTCGCAGGGAGAAAGACTTCCAGGGGATGCTGGAGTACAAGAAGGAAGATGAGCTCAAACTGGTCAAGAACCTCATCCTGGGTAAGAAATGAGGATAAGAAAAGTGATTTTTTTTTTTAAGTTAAATTAAATCAATTAAAGTAAAAAAAAGCTTTAAGAGGAGGTACTTGACAAATACCTTAGTGTCCCTCCATGATTCAGGTTTAACACATCACTAATCCTGAAACTGTTTTGGTTGTTAAATGTGAGTTTGAGTAATGTGAGTAATCTCTTGTCCTCCTATGTCTCTTCAGAACTGAAGCCTCGTGGTGTGGCCGTGAATCTGATCCCAGGTCTGCCCGCCTACGTCCTGTTCATGTGTCTGAGACATGCTGACTATGTCAATGATGACCAGAAGGTCCGCACTCTGCTCACGTCAACCATCAACAGTATTAAGAAGATACTCAAGGTACATTCTGTGTCTGTGTGTCAGTGTGTGTGTCAGTGTGTAAGGGGACCAAAGCCTGGTCCTTCTGAGGTCCTGGTTAGTAAGTGAGTGTAAGATGGTTTAGTCATGAATTGGCCATTGATAAGGTTAGAGACAAAGTTTTAGTTAGGCTGTTTAAAATGAATGCAAAGTCTTCATGGCCAGAAATGATGATGATGACGATGATGATGATGATGCAGGATGTTTTGAGTTGCAGAGGTTCTGCTTGAGTTACAGTCAAATGATCAGCAGCAGGTTCACTGACGACTTTCTCCTTCCTCTTCCCGTCAGAAACGAGGAGATGACTTTGAGACAGTCTCTTTCTGGTTGTCCAACACCTGTCGCTTCCTGCACTGTCTAAAACAATACAGTGGAGATGAGGTGAGAACAACATCAACAGACTGTTGTTTTGAGATATATTACAAATGAGACATTGGTTGTTTTGATCTGAGGCATAATAATTAACAATAATAACCCTGGTTGTGTCACAGGCCTTCATGAAGCACAACACATCGAGGCAAAATGAACACAGTCTGTCCAACTTCGACCTGGCGGAATACAGACAGGTGATCAGTGACCTGGCCATCCAGATCTATCAGCAGCTGATCAAATGCATGGAGAACATCCTCCAGCCCATGATAGGTCAGTGTCAGTGTGTGTTTAGACAATCTAATGTTAATGTAGCATTGACAGTAATGAGAATAAATGCTGCTCTTTTCTACTAGTTATTTCCTAACATGATACAAGTCCTTCCTCTTTGTGTGTGCTCCTTGCAGTCTCTGGCATGCTGGAACACGAGACCATCCAGGGCGTTTCGGGGGTGAAGCCCACAGGACTCCGGAAGCGGACGTCCAGTATTGCAGACGAGGGCACCTACACCCTGGACTCCATCCTGCGGCAGCTCAGTGCCTTCCACTCCACCATGTGTCAGCATGGCACCGATCCTGAGCTGATCAAGCAGGTGGTGAAGCAGCAGTTCTACATCATCGGAGCAGTCACTCTTAACAACCTGCTGCTGCGCAAGGACATGTGCTCCTGGAGCAAGGGCATGCAGATCAGGTAGGAGCTGCTGCCCAGAGACGGTCCAGACCACAGTGTTTGTCTGTGACCATTTTACTGATCATGTTTGTGTGTGTTTATGTGCATAGGTACAATGTGAGCCAGTTGGAGGAGTGGCTCAGAGACAAAGGTCTGATGACATGCGGAGCCAAGGAGACTCTGGAGCCTCTGATCCAGGCTGCTCAGCTGCTGCAGGTTAAGAAGAAGACGGACGAGGATGCTGAGGCCATCTGCTCCATGTGCCTGGCCCTCACCACTGCTCAGGTACAACACCCTGAAATTTACTACAACACGTTCATGTTTCAAATCATGTAAATCTTTCTAAACCAGTGCATGTTAGTGTGAACCTGAAGGGTCATGTGTTTAATGTTTGGTAACTTTTTTGTGTTACTTTTCTTTCAGATTGTGAAGGTCCTGAACCTCTACACTCCAGTTAATGAGTTTGAGGAGAGAGTGTCCGTCGCATTCATACGAACTATACAGGTAATTTATTGACATTCCATTTTGGCTAAGCTTTTGCTCATTGTGTGAAAGGCAGCAATGAACTAATTTCCATTTGTTGTAAAACAGCACACATTTCAAATCAGTTGTAACTGCGTTCTCATGTAATGAGAGAAGATATGATGTTCATTGTGCTGTATTATCTGACTTGACCAGTACGATATTCCTGACATTGGTGGTTTTATAAAAAGTATTCACAAACACACTGACAGACCTGACTCAGGTCCACAGTGAAAGGCCTGAGAGCAACATATGGACTGAGCCAGTTTTCAGATCAACATAAAGCTTGGCCATCAGAATGGATTTAAAAATTCTAGAGGGAGAAACTTGAATGACAGAAATAATAAAATGTGTCTAGTGCAAATGGCAACTTATCGTGTTTTTGAAATCAGTGAAGTCAACTCCTGTTGGTCATTCCAGATATTACAGGTTTCTGGCACTTCCCTTTCCAGACCCGGAGTTTTTGTCCAGTTTATACACAGTCCATGGGATGAACAAATTTTACATTTGTTCTTTTTTCTGCAAATTACATCTAACGGCATATCTAACACGTTCTATCTCTTTTTCTCTGGTCTTCTAACCACCAGACTCGTTTGCGGGATCGTTGTGAGAGTCCCCAGTTGTTGATGGACACAAAGATGATCTATCCAGTCACCTTCCCATTCAACCCTTCCTCCCTCGCCCTGGAAACCATCCAGATCCCCGGCTCGCTTAACCTGGGCTTCCTCACCCGCGTCTAAACCGTGGCCCCGCAGTGTTTGTGGCTTAGTGGCCGCTGATTGAATTGCAACTCACATGACACTCACTGGCCCAATAAAATGGAAATAAATAATTCCAAACACTTTAACATCAAGATTTGTATGTACACAATTTGAGCAACTACGTCCAAAACATGTATCGGAAAATTTCGTGATATAACCGTTTTCTTAAATATCCCTTGTCTAAATCTGGACATGCAAAAACACATAAAGCCACCGACACCACATGCTGAACTTTTAAACATGCATCTGTACAATACTCACATCCACTGAACATACACATGCACGCCTACACATACGTGCACCTTCTCTATTCGACAGACACGTGCAGATGCACACAGAACCCACATTCGCTGTAAAACACCACAATCCGTCCACTGCTTGTATAAACGCCTGCCTCTTAGAGAAGCCACAGGACCCCAGCTATGCCTCCAGCGCGCGTCTCCATCCACACCTGGGTGTGACTTATCGACCCCCTGTCCCCCCAACCTTCCTCTGTGCTTCAGCTTTAGCAGTTAAGATAGTTCTTCTTGTCATCGTCTCCAGTGAGAATGTACGCACCCACACATGAGAGCAAGGCCTAGGAGGAGGAAGAGGAGGAGGTGCTGGGGCCTCATGACGAGGATTAACTTGGCAACTTGTCGTCTAGCCTGATGTGTTGGGTTTGTGCAATAAAGTGAGGTCTTAGTACAAAGTCGGTTGTGTGCTAATGTTAGCGCTGTCTCTCCACCCCATGTTGAGGTAACCAGGAACCAGGCCTCGTTCTGTACGCTGTCAATTTACTCTCAGTCAAGCCAAGATGGAACCCATCGTTTGTACTATATTATTTATACATATATAAATATATATATAAATATGAATAATATATATCATGTGTTTTATTTATTGCATTTACCCCCCGGTCCCCGCCCTCCCTTTTTATGATTAGAAACTTTCTCTTTGCAGATAATACGTCCAGTGTGAATATATAACTGGGACCATCACTTACCACAGCTTTGTAAAGACTGTTTTAGTTGCGCTGTCGGCTCTTGTCAGTAGTTTAACGTAGGGTAGTGTAACGAGGGCCGGCACAGATCATTGTTTGCTAGATCGCTTAACGTAGAGGTAGTTTCCTGCAGATGAAGTGTAGCCAAGGTTTTAACTGAGCAGAGGTTTAGAAGGTGCGAAGGTTTAAACTCCACTCAGGGTTTAACCTGCGACAATATTTACTGTTTACAGCTGTGGCCAGAGATGAGCCTCACAGAGAGGGACACGTGTACCTACACACACAACATTACAATCTGCTCACTGCTGTGTCAGTCTGAACATTTCCACGTCTTCTCTGGTCACAGCTCCACTCAGAGCTTTGAAAATGTTCAACTATCATTATTGCCTAGTTATTTATTCCAGTATTGTCATTTTCTTTGTATGGTAAAGCCACGTGTCCCCGGGCAGACGGGGGAGAAGCGGTTTCACTGAAGTTGGTTCAAATCTCAGCAGATTTCTCGAGCTCCTCTGCTGTATTCTAACTCTAATGCTAACTGCAGTTTGTGAACCGATACCTCTTCCGTCTCTGACCCGTCCGCTCCTATGCCTTCCTGTCCAGAAGGCTTTTAAAAGCAAAACAAGCGTTTAAAAGCGTTTGGTTTTGGTTCCGACACCTAGTCATAATTGTGACTTGCTTTCAAAAGCTAAAGGTGGGATTTGAGCCACATCCATCACTCTGTCAGTACGGCTACATCGTGGTGTGTGTCAGGCATCGCTGCTGCTGTTGAACCTGCATGAGCTTAGATTTACCAGCCACCAGATGAACCCTTTTACTCTTGATGAACGCTGGTGTGGATGAGTGTCAGGGAATCTGCCCATGTTGTCACAAACAGTCATTTGTCTGCAGTGAAGTTGTTGAGCACTTTTCACTTCACTTCCCTTTTGTGCCATTAGTATTAGCACTCGACCAAATTTGGCCTCTTGCCCTCGTGTGAACCTTATTTTGCCTGATGACTTTATCCCTTAACCCTGAAATCTCACTTGGATGAAACCTTTTGCTTCTTTTTTCTTTTGAGCTGTTTACATACATCCATCGTGACTTGTCACCAAAACTGAACGCTGTATTTTTTTGTATGTTAAAGTTTTGAAAACTTGTAAAATTAGTCTCCTGAACAACAAACCCAGCAAGGATGGAAAATGATTAGCAGCGGAGAGAAATATCCGATATCAAATATCAAGTGTATCAATATCAATCATTAATAAAGACCATGAAGCAGACTGCGCTCAGGCTCGGGAACAAGCCGCAGATGAAAACAAACTGTAAGTGGGAGGATGAGAAGTTAGTATGTGAAGTTGTTGTGTGAACGTTTTTAATTGGACTGCCTTTAGTTGTATGGTTCGGGTTCATAGGTAGTTTGCAGGACGGTGTGTGTAACAAGTACCTGAAGGGAGAGAGAGAGACGTAACTGAAGGAATGAATTAACCACATGAATGTTTTAATAATGTTAATGAAGTGTTTCATGATTTCAGCTGCACATTCTGGACAAAGCCTTATCTGACTGATTTGCTATATGAATGACTTACACACGTTATCAGCACTGTGGCATTGTTTCCTTCTGTCGATGCAGTATTTTTTTGTTTTCACTGTGAAGTGAGTATAAATTGTTAAATGTGTTAATTTTATAGTTTGAGTCGGTGCTTTTTTTGGTGTCACAGATGGGCCGCTGTCAAAACGCCCTTTTTTAAAACATTTCAGAGGAAGGCGGATAAATAATAGATGATACAAACCTTTTACACAACTTTGGCCCCTCGAACTTCCTCTGCATGATCTTTTTTTCTTGCTGTTTTTGTTAAAACTTGAAGTTAATGTCAGCCACACGTAAGAAGCCAAACTCTTGTAAGTGTCATGGATGCAGCAGCAGCAGCCTCCTCAGACTCAGCCGGTCCCTGTGGACTGACGTATTGATGGCGCAGGATGGGAGGGCTGGCTTAGTTTCACAGGAGAAACGAAAAAAGAACACGTTCATCCATTCGTCGCTTCGTATTGTCGAGCAGAGCGGCGGCATCTTGCTCTTCCTGGGCTTCTCTTGGGCTCTCAGACAAAGAGAAAATGTCATTCCTTCACTCTGTGTTCTTACATCCAGGAGACAGTCGGTTGTATGATATGACGTAGACATTATAAATGACCATCGTCCTTATCCGCACTAGCGTTGATTGTGCCATTTTAAATAAAACACATATTGTTGTAAACAGAAGATGTATCATCATCACCTCAGCTCTGGTGGTCCTGGTGTGACATGTTTCCTCTCTACACCCACGTGTACATTCGACAGACTGGACTGTTTGTAGTTTCTGGTAGCTGTGCGTAGTGAATGTGTTCACCGTTTAGAAACTAAGAAACTTGGAATAAATTGTCAAATGTGTAAAAGTAAAATAAAAGAATTCAGCACTGTCGGAGTGTCTGTGGGAGATTATTTCTTGTTTTGCTCTGACATGTTTGTTTGTTTGTTTGTTGTTTGTTAGCAGGATCCAAAAGCTACACGACAGATTTCATTGACATTTTGTGGAGGGGTTGGACCAGGGAAGAACAAACTTTGTTTCACTTTCTTTAACAATGTGAGATAGAGAATTTTTCATTGATCTTGTTGAAGGAAAAAAAAAACATGTTTCGGGGACTGATATTTATGTGTGTACAAAAATATATAAAAGTGAAGTTAAATGTGGAGACTGACCTTGGTGGAGGAATGGGCTCTTCTGGGTACCATTCTAGATTTAGGAAATGTCATAAAGAAAAATTATCTATTTGTAGCTAAAACGTCCTACACTGTAAACCCGAACAGTACTACGAACTCATAAGTATTATGGTTAGAGCACTCAAAAACAACTATCGAGTAAACCCAACAATAAACTTCTGAGTTCTGTTCACTATTGATGCTGTTTTAATTTCCAATGGATCAAAGTTTCTGAGTGAACATCCTGATATAAATTAAAATGTATGAGTAAACGGAGGAACGTAGCGTCTGACGTCGTCGACGTGACGTCTGACGTCATGATGTAACGGCGTTCAAAATTCAAGACGGCTGCCTTGATGCGAGAGAGAGGAGTCGAGTCAAACTGCTTAAAAGTTCGGGTAAGTAGCCATCAAGTATTTAAATGTTTTTCAGTCAGGCGCTGTAACGTAGCGCACATTCTAACGTTGCTGTTCGAAGTTAGCTTGTTAACTTCCGTCGTGTATCAGCACCTGTTCGATAAATGAGCACCAGTAGAAACTTTTCATTGCGCTGTAACGTAGCGCACATGCTAACGTTGCTGTTTGAATTTAGCTTGTTAACTTCCGTCGTGTATCAGCACCTGTTCGATAAATGAGCACCAGTAGAAACTTTTCATTGCGCTGTAACGTTGCGCACATGCTAACGTTGCTGTTTAACGTTAGCTTGTTAACTTCCGTCGTGTATCAGCACCTGTATGATAAATGAGGACCGGTAGAGACGTTTTTCACTTAACTAAAAAAGGAACGTCTTCAATCTGGGATATTTTCAAATCCCCTATTCAATTGGAATAGCAGGCAGTTAAAATTTAGCATAGTCTAAAGATTAAATAAGAACAAAATGTGGAACTGATTCAAGGAAAAAAAATGGGAAGAAAGCAATACACACAAAATGGATGGAGGAAGGAAGATTTTTTTGTGAGCCACATGTCCAATGAACCTTTTTTAAGTATCCATAAAATGTTAAACAGTCAAGTATGGGTATCTTAAAATTGTACTTTGAATTGAGTGCAATAATTGAGTAAATACTACACCCCTAATAAGCTAAATGAAAGCAGCATAAACTGTAAGTCCTCTGTCCAAAGTCCAATGTTTTAGTCCTCTGTTTTTATGATGAATATGCAAATCTATGATCTTGAAGTCATATTTAATCATTTACAAATTGTTCCCATTTTACATATTTTTACCTGACCATTAATTTGTATTATATGCCCATTAAATGTTATAGAGACTGCTGGTGAAGGCATTTCATCAACCACTCCAGAATCACCAGAAAGCCAATATTTTGTCGGTGAGTTTTATTGTACAATTCTCTTTTTAAATCTGCATTTGATTATGATGTCCATGACTGGACTAAGGTGACTTATTTCATATTGTTTTTAAATGTGCTCCTGCAGGATCACATTGAGGGTGACACTGTTCTTTCTACCGCAATATAAGGTATGTTTTCTATTTGCATATCTTGCACGTTAAGGATCCTACAAGCATCATAAGGTTTTCCTCAAAGTAAATGTCTCTTCCTCACTGATAACCAGGTTTCCAGTGATTCAATGGAATGGAAGTGCAAGTTGTGTTCTGTATCCCTAAACACTCTGGCAAAGTTATTTAGACACTATCGTTTGCAGCATAGGGGGACTTTTTGGAGAGATGGCCAGCCCTGCGTGTTCAGACGCAGGTAAAAACTGTTCCTCTTATGTTTGCCATATAGTAACATGATCATAAATGCTTCCCTGTGAAAATCCAAGTAGAAAACTCTCAATTAATCTATATACATGAATGTGTTTTTATGTCTGCAGGTTTTTGCGGAGTTCCATAGAATCACAAATGTGAACTTGGGCAGCCAATTCTACTGCGAGCTTGATCGACACACACCAAAACTACTTGCCCTGTACAGGGAGAAGGCAACCAAGACAGGCAAGACGGCAGAAGCACTGCGGGATATCCTCGGGGTTTATGGCTGCCTGGTAAGTTTAAGATGAATTTCGCCATTGGCACAATGTTGCTCATATATATTGTGCAGACATTACAGATTGGGCCATCTCTACTATGTGAGCTTGAGACGAGCTGAATTAAGCTGAACAGTACTAACGTGTACTTTGTGTCTGATTCGTTTTGATTTTATGAGGCAGGTATTTAAAAGTGTGCGCACCGTGTCCACATAATTCATCTGCTAAACACAACACAACAAGTGCACAGTAAGGGCATCAGGATTAAAGTGACCAGAACGATCATGATCTGACTGACACTATAGATTAATAACTAAATACATGTGGTTATCAGTTTTTGTCAGCGACACAGACGGGCAGACACACACACACACACACACACACTGCAGACAGAAGTGTTAGAAGTACTTTCCCTCGATTATCACACGTAGAGATTTTTTAAATTTCATTGTTGCAGAAGAAGCTATACCCTAAGAAGATAAATATAATTTCTGCAGATTTTTATAAAAATCTAAAGTTTGAATCATGGGGGGGGGCACCCTGATACAGTAGATGCTGCACACAGGTCTAAACTGAATTAATGTCAATTCAAGGTGATCACTGACCACCGTTGTATACAGATGTTTTGCTAAAATTAAATATTTGTATAATTACTTTTCCTTTTATTCAAGGAACAAGTGGATGTTGACATGAAGCGCATTCTGACCCTTCATGCACTCCCTGTGTACCTACGGGAGGATGGCTCACAATTCTTCAAGACCTTCTGTGTAAGTACTCAATTCACACACTGAAATGTCAATATCAGTTACTACTGTAAGTATGACAGATTGTATAGAAAACCAACTTGAATACCTCTTGCAGCATTTTAGCAATTCAAATACACTAGATTTGTAACTGTAAGAAATTAGGATGAAATCCACACCCCTCGTTTCATTCAAAAATGTATCCCCCAGTTTAGTTGAAGCTAATATGTATTTAAAGTACATATATTTTCCAAGCAATAAACATGTACAACTCCCAGGAATTGACCCTTTACTGCAGCTCAGCAAGAAAAAAACTTTTGTAGAAATGCACAGAAGAAAAGGAAAAAAGACTCGATACAGATGATATGACCAGGTTCTCTAAACATGCATTTTGAGCTGCGAGTGTTGCATCAAGACACACTAGGGGTAATATCAAGTTGTTCTTTTTTGGGAGATCACAGATGAGCATACAGTGCATGATTTGCAAACTTGCTTCTGAAATTATCCCTTTAACTGGATTGCTTGTGTTTTGCAGCTGGGAGATGAGCCAGACATTTCGAACACTCCTGTGGCTTTACTTACTCTCGTCACTGAAGACGCCAGTGCTGCAGTCCACTTTAATGCAGTGAACACTTCTGTTGTGGTGGAGGACGAAATTGTTGTCCGTGATCTCCCCAGGTTGACAGATGCGCTAGTTCTTTGTTTTGGCTTGTTCTATGCACTGCATTAACATTTTGGGTTACCTTTTTATTTATTGGTTAATATATTTTATTTGCACTTTTAAATAAACCTTTATTGGTTATTTTCTTTTAATGTGCTTTTAAATAACCCTTGTTTATTGTTTAAGTAAATTTGCTGCAATGGACATTCATGGTTACTTGTTTAATAGAAATGCGAATATTTCAACGAAATAGTGAAGTTGCTGAAAATGTTTCAAGTTAATTGTTTTATTTTAAATAAAACACTTGAATTGTAATAATGGAGTTGTATTCATATTTTTGAGCATTGTGAACTAATGAATTTTGTAAATTTTAAGTTGACTAGTAGTAATTTTGTTGAGTGACTTTCTGTCAGTGTCGGAGTGTAGCACAGTCACAATATTTAAGTTAATTTCCCCTAGCCTTTAAGTTGTTCAAAATCAATTTTTTTAGTAAATGAATAGTCAGTGCAATGTAAATCTAATAAGCATTGTTAATTTAACTTGATTGAGCATGCTGAAATTAAAATTTTTAGGAAATGTACCAAATATATTTAAGTAAACAATTTTTTTTAAAAATTAAAATTCTCAAGTTGACAAATGTAAATTTTTAAGTAATACTTAACTTAAAAGTTATGTTTCTGTTACTTAATTTTTTTCAGGTAATCAGTTACGTCAAACATTTTCAGTACTGTGAACTTGTTCGGTTTTACAGTGTAAGTTGTTTTATTTCCTCATCTGGATCACACATCATTTTTTTGCTTTTATCTTGATATTGATATTATTCTTTGTGTTGGTATTATGGTATTCTATTCTAAGTTTGTGAACTTTTAACATTATTTTAGGTTACTGTGTTCAAAAGAAGCCCACTAGGCCTCATACCTCCCATTGCACAATTTTGTCGGGTTTTTTCAATAAAGGCAAATAAATGAATTACAAAAAATGGACACAGTTCAAATTTCTCAATTATTTTTGGTTCAGAGGTTAAACAATGAAATGAATACTACACCATGCAGCTAGAGGATTTTCTCTACATTTTAAATGAATAAGGAGCAGTGGGTCAGGCTGTGAGTGTTAACCCCTCCAGGCCGTGCAGGTAATGCACCAGTGATGTATGAAGCATGGAGTAAAAGCAGAGCAGAGTCGCAGCTTAAACACTTTACTAAGAAGCTTACAGTTCCCTCTCTGTCCCTCGCTGACAATCCTCTTCACTGGAAAAACTCCGCTGAGATCTCAAGCGACAAATACCTGCAATACAGAGGGAAAAACGTTCTCCTGTGAGGTAAGATTTATCTTTCAACTTTTATCAGCCCTTACTGTTTAACTGCTATTTGAGGGAATGCATTTAGTATAGTAACGTTGGTGTATTTTGTGTTCACGTGTGGGTTTGAGTTATCGAATAAGTTGTGTAACTATAGAGTTTACAGTGTATGAACTTTGGTAAAATATTTAATTTTAGTTAAAAACCTGTAGATATTGTTTTTAGTAACTGCTTCAACTGAACGTGATAAGTTCACTCATGAGAATTATATCAGGATCGTGTCTGTTTGTGAGCTTAATAGCAGTCCAGTGAATTCTCACTTTTATGTCCAATGTCTAATATGATCCTATAATATCACATGATCCTGTTCTACATCCCACACACTGGACAGAACATGAATAGAAATGTAATAATAAACCTCAGTCCTAATCAGGTTGTAGGTTTTTTTAGAATGTGTTGGCTGCACTTACTGTACCTGTGTATTATGACAGTGTGTGTTGTTAATAATATTGATTATTATTTACAACTAAGACACAACTTATTGGCTCAAATATCCACACATACAGTGGTGATGGTTTGTGTGGCAAACGACTGGTGTCAGTGGGAATGTGCAAAGTGTTCATCATCACCGTGTGCTCCCAGTTCCCAGAATAGCTGTGCTGCACGTCTGTCCTCTGGAGCTCAAGAGAAGGATCAGGCTGGAGTAGATTACTGACTGCTTAACTCCGAGACCACACACACACGCACGCACGCACGCACGCACACAAGCCCCTCCTTTCTCCAGCTGGCAGCTGGTTTCAGCGTCTCATACTAATGTAGGCATATTCTCGTCTCCTTCATCATCTCCCCTCTCCCCAACATCCCACACTTTATTTTTGTCTTTGTGTTGTCAGAAGAGCCCCAATCAAGACAAAGATGTCTCTGACCTGTTGTCGGGCCGATTCAATTGATTTCTGTGTGTTTGTGTATTGCACTGCAGTTGTGTTGGTGAGCACCTGCAGTCATGTGTGACCAGACGTTCGTGGCGATCACCTTTGGCCCCTGCGACAGCTGCGGGAAAAACAGTCCTCTGATGAACATCTACATCAAGACTGAGGCCATCAACTACTGCTCCTTCTGTGTGGAAGTGGTGAGTAATGGTTTCAGTTTCTCGCCACTAAACAGCTGAACATGTGCATAGAAATAGTGTTGATCTGAGGAGTCCCAGCAGTGAGCTGTAGTCTCACACCAGCTGATGATACAGAGTCTCAGTTTGAACAGGATCACACTTACACTTTGTACAACATCTCTTTGCAGCAGCTGTGTTCATTTATCTTGAAACACACACACACACACACACACACACACACACACACAGAATAGATAGAGAGGTGCATGACAGTGGGACTGGTCCTAATCTGTGGCTGCTTGTCATCAGCTCAGCAGACACCTCAGTGCAGAGTGTTCAGTGTGAGCGATCCCAGCAAACAGCAACAATACTTTGACATCATAAGATGAAGTGACTGGATTCATAAACAATGGAGAGTTGAAGTGGGTCTGAGAAAAACACTGAAACCTTTATTGAAAGAAATTCTTATTGGAGCACATGACGTTTTACAACATACCCAGTCACTGTCATGTTGCCTTTCAGATTCAGTCATTATATCAGATATCATATTTATCCCTGGGGGACAATTAACCAATCAAAACGTGCTACTGTGGTTTAGCTGATGGAATTATCCCAACATGCTTGATTGATGCTCAACTCTTTTGGCTACGTATCTGCATTAATAATACAAATACGAATATTTACTACCACTACTAATAATAATAATGCAAGTTCACCCTATCAAAGACCAATGAAATTAATTCTAAAGAATATTCAGTCTGACATTTCAATTAGAATATTAAAATATCCTTGATGGATAAAACATAAATAAAATAAACCACAACAATAAATTAAATGCACTCTCTTGCTCTGTTAACAAATAATGCCCTTGAATAAATGTTTATTATTTGGCACAGGACATGTGTTTCCAGCTCAGTAAACAGGATGGTTATGATTTACATGAGCGTTTAGGTTTCTATTGTTTTAGGTTAGTATTCCATATGAATACGATATGTTCTAACAAACACTAAGTAAACTGCAGTGCTGTTCAGTAACAACTGATGAGTGCTGGTGTTTAAAGTGTAAAGTGAGCACAGTCAGTGTGGAGGAGGACACTCAGACAAGAGACTGACACGGTCCCATCTCCGCTCCACTGCCCATGTGTCAGTGTGGGAGTGAGAGTGGGTGTGGGGGGGGGGGGGGCGCTCCTCATCACCCGCGATGTGGCAGCATCAGAGTCGCGCTCGAGGACAAATGTGAACAAACCTTTAACAACAAACCACCTCCTGTTCCTCCTCCTCTAACCGTGTCTCCTCCTCACTGCTCGGTGCTGTGGTGGTGGTCTCCTCTCCTCGGTGCTGTGGTGGTGGTGGTCTCTGCTGTGGTGGTGGTGGTGGTGGTGGTCTCCTCTCCTCGGTGCTGTGGTGGTGGTGGTGGTCTCCTCTCCTCGGTGCTGTGGTGGTGGTGGTCTCTGCTGTGGTGGTGGTGGTGGTGGTCTCCTCTCCTCGGTGCTGTGGTGGTGGTGGTGGTGGTCTCCTCTCCTCGGTGCTGTGGTGGTGGTGGTGGTGGTCTCCTCCACAGATGGCCTGTCAGGGGCTCCTGAAGGGGGAAACCCTGGCGACTCTGAAGAGGGAGACTGACAATCTGAAGAAGAAGCTGGAGGTGGAGCGAGGCAAACTGAACGACGTGGAGCGTAAGTGTCCACATCACAACTACAGAGTATACATATACACACACTGATCCAACTACACACACTGATCTGATCTAACTACACACACTAATCTGATCTAACTACACACACTAATCTGATCTAACTGCACACACTGATCTGATGTGTGTTTTTAGAGAAGCACAGTGGAGTTAGAGTGTGACAGGTGCCCAACAGAGTGATCACCCTCCTGTTTCCACTGTTTAACTGCTGTTCTCATAGTAATGCTCAGTTATTATGAAGTACAGTCAGCTGTCTCTTTGTGGTTATTTTATCTGTGTGTGATTGTTATGTGTCTCTTTGTGGTTATTTTATATAAAATGCCTCCACACTGCTGCTGTGGTATCAGTCAAGACTTTGAAATGATTCGAAACAAGATCATTTCCAGCTCCAGGAGGAAGATATCAGAGACATTTAGGTTAAAAACACGGTGTAAATGATTTAGTTTCGAGTCAAATTTAAATGTTCGAGAACTATCCTTTTAAATTAAACAAATATTACTTTTGATATCAACACTCAGACTCATTCGACAATAGATTTTTCTCACAAAACTTATGTTTTATACTTGAGTGAAACTTGAGTCTTAAATAATATGTCATTATGTGCAATAACAAATCACAAAAACACGACAGTTTTTGTGTGTGTGTGTGTGTGTGTGTGTGTGTGTGTGTGTGTGTGTGTGTGTGTGTGTGTGTGTGTGTGGTATCTCAGTGCACCAGGCTGCTGAGAAGACGGAGGTGCTGGGTGCTCTCTCCATAAAGACCAGACGTGTCCTGAAGGGTCATGGGAACAAGGTGCTCTGTATGGACTGGTGCAAAGACAAACGTCGTCTAGTCAGCTCCTCACAGGTACACACACGTACACACTTCACACGCATACACACATGTCATACAGTATATTAGGAGAGATATAGTATTATCATTCATAAATATACAGTATATGTCAGACATTAAAGTGTTTACAAAGTGTGAAGGTTTATTGCTTTGTGTTGTCTTTTTATGTTATGCTGATTTACCTTCTCTAATCTAGGATGGAAAAGTGATTGTGTGGGATGCATTCACTCTTAATAAGGTGAGTAGATGTGTGTGTGGTGCTGTGGTGTATGTGTGAGAGAGTGTGTGGGAATCCGTTTCAGTAATAATGGATTTTGGGTTGAAGCATCAAATGTACAAAAAAATCCATGGATTAAAACATTTGGAGTTGTGTGTTACTTCGATGACGACGCCTAATGAGTGGAGAAGCTAGAGGATATTCTGGTGATGGATTTTACTGTGGATAGTTTCCCTTTAAAATGTTAATTTCAGAAAAATACAACTGGACAATTTGATAATATTTTATCACTATTTCACCTTCATATCACATTTCTCCATCGGTTCAGTCAAACTACATAGATGCGCTTTACTACACAGGGACACAAAATCAGAATTATAAACAAAACATGCAATTCATCCATTATTATCAATACTCTAAACAACAGCTTCATTTGATCTTTTTTTACTGCAACTTTAAGTTTTACGTTCTCTGTGTATCTCCACAGAAGCTTGATTCCAGGGTTACTCCTCACTCATGTCATTATGAATGAAAAGGTTACGTTTTAAGGAAAGCCCTGAAAAGATACACATGCTAAACTGTTACTTCCACAGTCCTGTTTGACCCAACCTGCTTCTCCACTCTTACATATGGCTGAGATGTGATTTAAGCTCCTGTTCTCCTCACCATATGTTCTGGTGTTGAGCAGGTGTGTGAGTCCTCCTCTGCCTCTGCGTTCCTCTGAGAGAGGTTCGAGACACACATGGAACTACGCCTTCAGAGATTATCTTTCCATCTGGGCCCTGTGCTGACTGTGTGTGTCTGAGTGCACTTTCATGGCGGAGCAGACATAACCACGCTGAACATATAATCCCTATTAATACTCAGCACATTTACTGCAGCTGTGTGTGAGCATGAGATGGTGTGTGCTTATTAAAAGAATATACGTGTTCACCACACCACATTCATGTTTTTCCTCTTTTTTGTGTGTGTGTGTGTGTGTGTGTGTGTTGCAGGAGCATGGGGTGACCTTGCCGTGCACGTGGGTACTGGCGTGTGCTTATGCTCCCTCAGGTTGTGCTGTGGCATGTGGGTGAGTACAAAGGTTCATCGTTCCTATAATCAAACATCACTCATAAAGTAAAATAACATATTTGGAAAAGTTTCTCTCTATAGAGAGAATCTCTTCTCCTCTAGTGTAACAGTTACATCAGTAATATAAATGGTGGGCTTTTCTTTTTCTATAAAAAAATGCTATAATTCAAACTCATGTTGCATATGGTGGCTACTCCAAATTCAAACGTCTGTATGTGTGTAGTAAGTGTTCATGTGTATTTTTAGTGACTGCAACTGGTATTGCTGAACAGCATTGAATCAGATCATATGTTTTGTTTGATATATTGAATTTTCCTCCAAAAGTGGACTGGACAACAAGTGCTCGGTCATCCCACTGTCAATGGACAAAAATGAGAACTTGGCTGCGAAGAAGAAGTCGGTCGCCATGCACACCAACTACGTATCAGGCTGTGCCTTCACCAGCTCCGACATGCAGGTAGGCACCAGTGACGTCCTGTGTATGACCCGTTTCTAATCTTTTCCTACAAAGAGAAAATTCATCAGTGTGCTTATCAAGATATTTTTCATCAAGATCCATGAATTATTCTCTGATAAATCCACAACATGTAAATGGTTCTTCCTTGGGTCTTGTTGTTGTGGGACAGAGTGAAAAGGTGAACATGGCAGATACAGCCTGACATATGTGACTTTAATATTTGACTCTGCTCTGGCCTCAGTAATAAGGCAGAGGAGCACACTGGGGTGAGAGGTAAGTAGAGGACAGGAAGCAGGAGGAGAAGGGAGATGGGTGGCAGGGGTGAGGAGGGGCGGGGGAGGTGGTCCTCTATGCCCTGTGTATTAATAGACACTGAGTGAGCTTTTATCAGGGAAAGAGAGGAGACCTGAGGGCAGAACATTTAACACAAAGACACACTCATGGTTTTCTCTGTTTTTATCTGTCGCACTCGCACTCTGCATGTCACACACAAAGACACAAGCATGCACATGAATCACACTGTCACGCTTCCAGCCTTTATACCATCAGAATAGAGCTCCGAGCACAAAGCTCTGGACCGCGTGGGGAGCTGTTTACTATTCATTGTATGGCTTGAGTTCATAAAAGACTCCACATTTGATACAAGCCTCAAAGGCTGCTAACAGGAGAGATGTGTGTGTGTGTGTGTGGTACAGATATTACTCATGTTATGGGGACCTAAATCTGTTAACACAGTCACATTATAAGGACAAAAAGCAAGTCCACATAACATAAATCATTAGATTTAAAGATGAAGACATGGAAGATAAGGTTCAGGGCACGGTTTAGGTTTCAGTCAGGGCAGGTTTTAAGTTAGGTTTAGATTAAAGGGTTACTGATAATTGCATTCATGTTGAAAGTGCAGCTGGCTCTCAGTGCGGCAGGATGTGGTGTGTGTTGGTGCCTGAGGTCGTCCAGCAGGAGCTCTCTAATCCAGCAGCCAGCAGGGACCTCTGATGCCTGCATGTGTCTCTAAGTGCTCATAATCTGTTTTCATCAGGGGAATCGCTGACATTTTGGCATTTTGTGTGCGTGTTGTTGGATACATGATGCACAGTGAGTCTTGTGCGTTAGGTGCTGACCTTCTGATTTCATTGTGTGCATCGTACACAGAAAATGTCCGAACCCAATTGTCTGGACAGTTTACAGAGTTGTTTCTGGATATAGAGCATGAAGCAGAGAACAAATACCTGAAAGTGACCAACATTAATTTGATATGTGCTGGGTTGGTGCTTATAATAAAATATAAAAAAGTATATCTTTTTTAAACACAGAACCCTTGTTTGTTTCCCTAAAATAGTTCATACCATTAATATATATATATATATATATACTGTATTTATTTCTAATTACTTTTTTCACAGTTTTGTTCAGAAGCCTCCAGCATTGCCCTTCATGTCCAGATCAACCTAGTTTTACCTTTAACCTCACACGCTGCAGAGTTTCCAGCAGAATATATTTGAATCTCTCGGTTACTTCCCTTCCACCTCTCTGGTTTTTACTGGACTGGTTTACCGAGGCTGCCCGTGTTTGTTTACCACTTTTAAAGTTGTAGGTTGGTGTCGACAGCTCCACCAGTGAATCAAACCTCTGTGTTTGGGTTATAAAAAAGTGTTCATGTCTTTTCCTTGGTGTGGAATGAGGTGCATAGTTACATTTTGGTTTGATTGTTTTGTGTGTGTTTTTTTTGTATCTGTTTTACATGCGTTTTTGTATGTGTGTGTGTGTGTTAGATGCTGACCTCCAGTGGTGACGGCACATGTGCCTTGTGGGATGTGGAGAGCGGGCAGCTGCTGCAGAGTTTCCATGGTCACACAGCTGATGTCTTGTCCCTGGACCTCGCCCCGTCTGAAACTGGAAACACTTTTGTGTCCGGGGTGAGAGAGAAAGAGAGAGATAGTGTGTGTTTGTTTGTGTGTGTGTGTGTGTGTGTGTGTGTGTATGATATTTGCCTGTTTGTAAATCATGTGGTCATGGGGAAACCCGGCAACTCATGGAACACTGACATGTAGAAGAAGCTGGGGTTTTAAGACAATATTCCCCTTCTCTTGTGTTTGTGTGCCCTTGTGAACGTGTGTGTGCGTGTGTGTGTGTATGTTTGTGTGTGTGTGTGTGTGTGTGTGTGTGTGTGTGTTTGTGTGTGTGTGTGTGTGTGTTATCAGGGCAGTGATAAGAAGGCTAACGTGTGGGACATGCGCTCTGGACAGAACATTCAGTCTTTTGAGACCCACGAGTCCGACATCAACTGTGTAAAGTGAGTTCAGTTCTGTCATGAAAACAAGAAGCTGCCATCTTATTCTTATTTATAACAAAAATAATTTCTTTGACTGATTATACTATATATATATATTTATATTGCTCTCTGCAGAATACAAACTCATACTTTAAACTAATATTTATCAAAATTGTACATTTTATATACAGTTAAAATGATAAACTAACTACAGATCATTAAAGCATCCTTCATATAGAGAGCTCAGTGGAGTAACATGTACTCTAATTGTGTGTGTTCAGGTACTACCCCAGTGGAGATGCATTTGCTTCTGCTTCTGACGATGCCACCGTGAGTCACATTATGACTGATGATCTGTCATATCGACATTTAAACTGTACAAGATTGTTCAATTGAAATTCTCATTGCCTGTCTAATGAAAACATTGATTTACCAGGCTCAGGCTAAATCGTTGCTGGTGTCACGGTGAAGTCAGGGATCTAAGTTTATAATTTATTTTTATACAAGTAAAACTGTGATATACAAAGGTATGTTACCTCTCGCTGTGTAACACCTATCTGATACGATACAGATATTTCTTAGATACAAACCTCAACACTACATTATATATATATACAGTAAACCAATGTCTACTACAGGCTCTTCACAGACTTGTCAAAGTACCACCACGTGTCCTGTGTGTTGTTGTTTCTCAGTGTCGTTTCTATGATCTACGAGCTGACCGTGAAGTCGCTGTCTACCAGAAGGACAGCATCGTATTCGGTGCTTCCACTGTGGACTTCTCCCTGAGTGGTGAGTGAGACGTGTTTCTCAAATCATTTGTGCTCAATAAATGTTGACTTCACTGGAGCAGCTCTGAAAATATTTCACACAAAGTTTCCAGAAAAAGAAAAAGAAAACAAACTTTCAGCTGCTTCTGTGACTTTGATTATCTTAAAAATGAACTAATTTGTTTAGATATCATCTGTTTGATCGATCATTCATTGATATGTATTGAATAAAGTCAATCATTCATCCGCATCTACTGGGAAAATGAAGAATTCTAGAAACTCTTTTTGGACTTTTTATTGATCAATTTGTAGTTATTACTTCCTGATTCCGTCTGTAATTCCCCTTATTCCAAAAATATTCCACTTCCTGTTTCATGTACTCTCTCATTCACGCTTCCTCTCATCCACAGGCCGCCTGCTTTTCGCTGGTTATAACGACTACACCATCAATGTGTGGGACGTTCTGAAGGGAACTCGAGTGTCCATCCTGTTTGGCCATGAGAACCGTGTCAGCAGACTCAGATTGTCGCCTGACGGCACGGCCCTCTGCTCGGCCTCATGGGACAACACCTTACGGGTGAGCGCAGGTTTCCCCTCAGAGAATGACGTTAGCATTAAGCTGCTGATCATTTTTCTACATGTGTTTCTGCTGGTCAATCAATAGGCCCGACACTGACACAATAAATCAATCTTTACAATATAAAATAGGATGCATATGATACATGTATTCCACTTGCCTCTGCTATATAACAAAAAAGAAATCATCACAGTTTTTTTCATGCATAAATCATGTCATAACATCTTGATCTGGACAACACAACCTTTTTATTTCAATTATACTGGTTCAATCAATATGTCGAGTATTACATCCAGGATTTATTTTACCCCACTTCTTGTCAACATCATGAGATGAGTCGTTTTTCAACCTTTTGTTAAGTTTTAAAGAATTAAAGCAGAGAAAAATATCTATGAGAGTGTGCAATTTGTTGCAGCTAGATTTGATTTGAGGGGACATCATGTGCCGTTCTAGTTTTTGACTTAGGTTGGGCTTCTTATCTGTGACGGGATGAAGCCTGAACTCTCAAAATGATGCAAGTCAAGTGTGGATTTATTAAATAAAAATTTTTTTTTTTTAATTTTAAAAGTTAAGTTAATAATAACAGCAGAAACGGTCTGGTCAGGTTTACCACAGCCTGTGTTGCTTTTCTAAAAAGTTTATGTTGAGATATTAATGGTTTTACTTTTACTTAACAAACCTTATTACAGCTGTACTCACAATATGTCTTCACTCATTTCTCTCGTGCAGATTTGGGCCTAGTGTTCGTACGACGGTTGTGATGGAGCAAAGGGCAGCAGCGTTATGTGACTGCCAACACTGCAAATCCCTGCTGGACATCAACACCCAGAAAATGAGAATAGGTTTCTCTATAATAACTGTGGGGTCGTTGTTCATTTTAACAAACACCTCCTCGTGTTCAGATGTCTAATCTTTGTTATTGATAGCTTGATGACTGTATAATTAATTATGAGAGTTGTTGTTAGTATAGTGGGAGATAATTGTCAGTGTAAAGATCTGAAACAAGCTGTAGAAGTCAGCTCTGCTGTGTAGACACACACACAGTGTAGCTGCTGATTGTCCTGTACATTATACACACACCTATCCTGAATAATACTGGAATACTGTAATACTGGTTTTACTGTTGTTACTGCCATCCTGATTATCCTAAAGAAGACAACATTAAATATATCCTACTACTTTTCTTGTTTCAAAAACACTCAAACCTCAGCCATTCATTTCTTGAAATTTTCTTGTGAGAATGATAAAGAAGATAAGTACTACTCTTCTTTTTGTATTTGTTTCCTCTTGTTGCCAAACCAGGATTTAACTCTTGCTTCTTTTCTTGCACTGGAGATAATTAGACTGACTAATGATAAAGGCGACCTGGTGCCTGTTTTAGAGAGCGACTTTAGTGAAGACTGGGTTTATTAAACCTGAGGGAAATGCTCGTCTTTCTGTTGAAACTGAAATCCCTGTAACTCTGAGTCAGTTCCCGTGGTAACTCTGTGACAAGTACCTGCTCACTGGCAGCAGAAGATCACAATCCTGAGTAGACATTAGTTTCCACAGAGCCTGTCTTTACTAACTTTACTACCATTATGATCAATCAGTCATCAATGTGAGGACAGACATTCATCTCTTATATTTAGATACTTCACATTGCAGCTTTAGATCCGCTCCGAATAAGATTCGTCCACAGTCTGTCTTTATGACACTCAATGCATTAACTGTGAAAATAACCAGGTTGAAGCTTGATGCACCTGAGACTCTGATCTATGATCTCACTTTCTGTGGTGTGTTAGAACACAAGTTGTTATTATATCATGTTGAAGATCATGTGATTTGTCTGCGTGATTTGTAATTTAAGAGTAACTCTTGTTTTAACAGCATTTCAGCTACTATATCCAAATTTACCAAATGAAATGTAGTCTTTAAATGCTGCTCAGAAAGGTTTTAAATGTAACATAGACATCTGAAAATGTACCCTCAGTTTTAACCTTTGTGCTTCTTTAACTGCAAATCACTAAAATCACAAGGCTGTTATTTAGTCACACTGAGGTTCAGTCATAGAGACATTAAGGAAATGAATGTCTGATAATGTGGTCTAGTGAATTTGACAAGTAATGTTAATGTTGACTTATTGACTCTCTCCTCCAGCTCTGCTGCTGTCGGCTTTTTTAATAGATAAAAGGGCTTTTCCACACATTGATCTTTGCATCTCTACTGGTTGAGGCTTTTTTGTACCCAGGAGATTCACAGTATCAGAGCTTCACTGATTTCTTTTGTCATTTAGCAGGAATTAACTCATGTAGTAAACCTTCTCACAGTGTACTAAGCTGTCTGATCAGCCATAAGGAACTGAAAACACAATACCACAGGATGTTCAGAGTTTCATTCTGATTGTGCCACACAGGCTGTGTTCAGCGTCACACTCCCAGCACTGAGCTTGACCTAGATTCTGTCCCAATGGCAGAAATGAGCATGTCTCCTCTTCTGTGCAGCCGAGAAACATAGAAAGACTGAGCCTCTGTGATTTCATCATCCTGGTATTAACCAAGAGTTTACTGTTTAGAAAGCCCCTTCAGCACACTGAGGTGTTTCTGTGGTATGTTAATGGTACTGGCAGATCCTTCATCAGTGGCACCGCTTGCAACCAGGGGGAATTTCGGTGCATCAAAGTGAAAGTGAATCAGGACTGTCTGGCTCCTCCTGTTGGGTTATTATTTAAAGGAATAATGTAAATAATGTTCTATCACATATACTGTGAGAAGTGCATTTTTTGACCTTTTGCTAAAAATGTGACCTCTACCACTATTAGTCTAACACAAATATTTGGAATGAATTCTTAAAGGACCACAGTTATTTTCCTTATATTTACCTCAAATCCCACTCAGTCCATCCATTGTCTTCCACTGGGGGTTAAGCTGGAGCCAATCACAGCTGGCATAGGGCAAGAGGTCACCATTGTTTTGCAGGGCCAACATAAAAAGACTAACATTTAAACACATGGTTTTTAGTCTACAATTAACTTAATCCCAAATCGGCATGTCTTAGAGTACAGTCTCCACACAGAGAGGCCCCGGCCAAGCTGAGGGATTTGAACCCTCTTGCTACGAGGCTACAGTACTAACCACTGCACCACCTTACCGCCCTGTAAAGTTTACACAGCTCAAGCTTTCAAAAAACACTGGTTTCATCTTAAATAACCACGTCCTCATCCTTTATCATTTGTCTTACTTATGTTTGTGTGTTTAAAGTATTATTGATCAGAAGGTCTTACACGTCTTTATTTTTCTCAAACAGTGGTCAAGGTTCAGCTGTGTTTGTACACATCATCATCATCATCATTGCACAAAACCCCCTCAGTGTTTGAGTTCTGATAAACACTTGAATTACATGGCAGCATTTTAAAATGAATCTTCTGAGTTTCTCTAAAACCAAGGGAATTTTCTGCTTGAGATGGCCAAATCTGTTTTCTCGGGACTCAGAACAATATTTAACCAGCGGGCCATTTGTGGACTGTGGATTTTTTTTCTTTCTTTTTCACTTTCAACACAAAGGTTTACTGGAAATAGTTCTGTCCCTTATCTTTTTACCGGCAGAAGGTATATTCCGTAAATATCACCGGATACATCATGAAACTAGATCATCATTATATTTTTCACTTCCCCATGTGTGCAGTGCACAGACTGAGGCCCACACAGAGAGCGAGCACATTGAGACAGTTTGGTGATGACTGAAACCAAATTGTGAAACCGCTCCAGTGCTCATAGTATTGTATCGTAATAACTATATTTAGTCTGAGTTTTTCCCATGAAGATTAAAAACACAAATTGACCTGGTCACAGACACTTGTGATGAGTGAGTGTGTTTCATTACATTTTAATATAAATCAACTATCAGATACATTTTACACCATTTTAAACCCACAGATCTCCTTTAAGCCTTGTCATACGAAACTTCCAAAAACTATAAGATTTATTTTTCTAGGGTCAATAATAAATCTGTCTTGTTTAAATTATTCTATCCCTGCGCTACGGCTGCAACGGGTAATTGATTTCTCATTGATTCTATAATTTTTTTTAGGTGACCATTTAGCGTGGCACAACATAGTAAAATAAAGAGTAGATTTTGCTTGTTTCGTCAGAGAAATTCTCCAAAATCTTACTTAGTATTTTGACTTACTATCACGTGGTTGTGACTTCTGATGTCATGATTGTGATCTTGTATCTGAATTTTGATTAAAAATGTCATGATTTAGGCTTTTAATCTCACTCTTGTGATTTACTACCTCACGATTGCAACCCAATAGCTCATTTCTAAACCTCATATCTCATGATTTTGACCTTATGTCTCATGACTATGTCATTTTAACTGATGATTGATACATTTTTCAATCTCGTGATTTCAATTGACAATCTCATCATTTTGATTATGTCATTGAGAATTTCAACGTTTGAATCCGATTCCTCTTTGTTTTCTCTTCCGTGAATAACGGGACTTGTGCGTGTTTCTGCGGGGGCGGAGTCTCGCTATAAGCGGCCGAGGGGAAGCTGAGAGGGATACGAGGTTCTCCTTCCGCCGTCTGTGCAGAGAGCAGTCTGATATCGCTGGGAGGGTGAGCTCTTTCTTTCCTTTACGTGTCACAATAGCTGTGGAATCTATGTGTGAACGTGTGTAAACCCACAGCGGAGGTGTTAGTGCCGCGGTGTGTGGAGGAGCTCGAAGGCGGATACGAGGCTGTGGTAGCGGAGCCGTTTCCCCGCTGTGTGAATGTGGTCCTTTGTGTCCTCCATTACTCTGGTGACAGATCGCCGCTCTCCGTCCGGGCGGAGGAGGAGGAGGAGGAGAGAAGAAGAAGCCGGTCCCTCACCCACAAGTTCAGCCCCTCACACTGGGACTGAATTCAAACTACCGAGGCCTCCATGTCCGCTCGTCGCATCGTTAAGCTAACGAAGGGCTGTGTTTAGCCTTTAGCGTCGTTTAGCTAACGTTAACACAAGCGACGTCTCTGTGGTTCCTCGGGCTAGCGATGCTATTAGCTCTCCTAAGTTAAATCATCCAATTGAAGACTCCTCGTCCAGCTGCTGAGCTGAACACCAGCTGGAAACATGGACCACGAGCCGTCGATACAGAAACAAGTCTTTACAGCCCGCTTGTATACAACAGTTGTATGTCACTGGGCAAAACACTGTAATCGTAGCCTGTAACATAATGTATTTGTAAGGGATGCTAATGCTAACTGTGACAGAGCCCGTGTAGATAACCACAGGATGTGCTGAGTGGTTCCAAACGGAGACAATAGACAGGAACTAAGTTGGACTTTTCAAGGTACTACAAGCTAATCAAAGGCTCCGTTCTGGTGTCATGCTGATTTGAATTCATTTGAATTGTAAGAAATGAGGAAAAAGAAAAGAGGTCACCCCGGACTGGACATTAGGATTTGTCCCAGTTGTCTTATAGACCAAACACATAGAGATACTTTGTTTGTTGTTGCCCCAAATAAACCACGTGCACTGCTCCTCATAGCCTTTTTTATTATAAAGTCTGCCATTTTAATAATGAATTTAAATGTCTCTTTTTTCCCCCCATTGGTAGAAAATGTCATGTGGGCTGTGGAAAGAGACCCTGGCTGTGGCAGAGGACTACCTGTCCCTTTGCTGCACAGGCCCACGACCAGCCCCTCCACCTCCCAGCGAGTCAGCCGCTGCCATGAGACGCCTGGGCCAGGACATGGAGAGGCAGCACGAGGCTCGCTTCCACTCCCACGCTCAGGCCTTCCTGAGGCAGTGCGGGCCGGACCCCTGCTCCAGCCTCAGGAAGGTGATGGAGGAGATGGTGGGAGACGGACACTTGAACTGGGGGAGGGTTGTTTCCCTTTTCACCTTTACAGGGGTGCTGGCCAGGCAGCTGCTGGAGCAGAAGGGTGCTAAGCCGGGGCTGGACCCCGGACAGGGGTTGAGACAGGAACTGGGACAGTGGCCCGGGATCTGCAGGGGACTGGCAGAGACCATAGCTGATTACCTGGGAGAGGAGAAGAAAGACTGGCTGCTGGAGAATGATGGATGGGTATGTCACAACATGTTTGTCCCAATAACACATCGTCAGGTGACAGTGCAGGGAGGATTGAGTCATCACAGGCTCTGTAGATTAGCGCGGCATTTTAAATGCAGGTTTCAGGCAATAAGTCCAGTTTAAAATAGAAACATACAAGATAATAACCCAGCAACTGTTGACTGTGATGATTTTAAAGTACAAGCTGGCATTAGAAACCACCTAGTGTGATACAATCTTGTTTGCTTCCTGCTTGAGTTTCAGTGTGTGTGTGAGTATAGGAGGCTCCAGAAGTCTCATATGGCTCCAGTGACTATCAGAGCTGAAGAGAAGCTTTAGACCCGACCCTCAGGAATGTGTGCCACAACAAGACAGACCTCCACTGTGTAAATTCAGAGCCACAATCATCCAATGCTGGGCTTCAGATTACCAGATCTCTGTTGGACCGAAGCAGTGTTCTCAGGCAGTATTAGACTGTAGGCCTGTTCAGGCACTAGAGATCAGTTGACTTATTTACTGGAATAAAGTAAAGGGCTAGTTGGACTCAGAGGCCAAAATGAACACTCCACCATTGAGTGTCTGCTTTTGTGAATGGGCTCGCCCTGTCCCACTCCCACACACACACACACACCCACACACGCCCCTCCTTTCTCCAGCTGGCAGCTGGTTTCAACAGACGTGTAACCAGCTCAGCCAGCTGGACTTTGTAGTGACAGTCAAAGCTTCAGTGTGTTGAAATTTGCAGTGGCCATATTGAAAGTTATCATTGTCTGAGCAGAAAAACAAGCTGAGAGCAGGTGCACTCAGAGGACAAACGTGCGGTTTCAGTCTGAAAACATGAATATATTGTATAAGTGCCTGCAGCTGTCAGAAAAACCTCTGTTGACACTTTGGCAGCTGATGCTTGCTTTTATTCTAAAAACCCCCCTCCACTATTTTGAGGAAAACACAAAATACAATACATATTTTCTCCTTTTAGTAAACAAAGTATCGTGCTCTCAATAATTTGTTATTTTCTCCTGCAGGGTGGGTTCTCTAAGTTCTCCGTCAGTTCCAGAGAGGTGGGCCCGGACCTGTCGCTGAAGACGGCTCTGTTTGCTGCTGCCAGCTTGGGCCTCGCTGGACTCACCTTGCTCCTGGTGCGCTAGTTCAGACTTCTACATCCTTAATGTGTCCTCGTCCATGGTTTCATTTCATTTGGCACAATTAAGTAGATATTTGAATTTCAATGTCAATGCAGGGCTCAATCTGTAGTAAATTCAGGGTTTTGATCGCAAGTCACCAACTGAATGTTTGCACATGCTTGCCCCCCCCCCCCACCCCTTACACACACGTTAATACTGACATTTCGTCACTTGCTCCTTAAGATTGTAAAAAACAAAAGATCTTTAATGCCTTCATGAATTTTGGAGTGAGTGACATCAGTTCTCATATTTTCGACAGGTTCATTTCTAAAGCACAGATCTCTACACAGAACCATCTTGCTCTCAAGGTTTGTATTTTCAACTGTGAAAGCAGCTAAAAGAAAAATCGTTTAATTTCAACTTTCCCACAGGTTTTGATTTTGAAAATTGTCAGCTGCCTTTGATTCACTTGTTTACCTGAGTTGTGTATGTGGTATAGAACCATTCTAGTGTACAATGTATAAATTAATATATTATATTTATATGAAATGAAACTGTCAAGCAGTGGCCCTTTTCTAACCGATCCACAGCTAATTCAGTTGTTTCATCGTTAAAGTCTGTCCTACATTCATGTGAAATGTCTGAATTAGACGCCAGTAGAGCTGATTGCAGTGCTGACGACCACACCACGGTGCTATATGTTGTGAACTGTTTCTCATATCAATCTACCAAACCAGGGACCAATCTGACTTCAAACATATTGCTATTAGAACAAACCGTTGCTATGGCATTTCCTCCCCCAGATCTCTTAAACATTATATTTTTACATTGTTTTGTTCTATTTATTTGTCACTGTCTTTGTAATAAAAATATAAATCTTGCAGTTTGTGAGTCTTGTTTCAGTGCAGCACCATGATATTACCATCACCACTTAAACGTCTTCACAGCAGGTCAGGAGAGTGGAGAGGAGATGAATTATTCCTCCGCTCACACGCAGACATATTGTCATAAATAAAATATGCTCTGCTGTCTGACTATCACAGTGCTCCAGTTACACCACAGGGGCCATATTCTCTGGAGCTGCTGCTGCAGGTAGCAGTGCTGAAATAATAACTTTACTTAAAACAGAAATGTGCTTAGAAAACTCACATTAACACAATTAAATTATTTAATATTTCATTTACACCCAATTATTTTATTGGATTAAGACAGGCAAGTTAAAATATTAATTGAAGTTTGATATAATTTAATTGAATCAAATTTGTGACTGAGCTTTTTATTTAAGTAAATTTAAATGACATGTATGCTGTTAAATTACATTGGCTTCCTTTGCTCTACCATCTGTTTACACAACATATAAGCACACACACACACACACACACATAACTTCTATCGCTATCTCTCACATGACACCCAATCGTTTACGCAGACACACGAAGAAGCTGCGGAACGATTTCTTGCAAACAAGTTTTTAAAATATGCCCAAAGGTAATTATTTGATATGGGGAATTGATAAAATTACAAATGAATCAACATTTTGATGTAACATTTTCTTTGAAAAGAACACATTCTACCCAGTCTATTATTCCTTCATCGCTGTCACAACATCTGATGTGGTTGGAGCTGTTTATGAAACACGAGAACCATGACAGCTTCTGATGTGGCTCTGTGTGTTTCCTGTTGATTGTGTTTTTACTCCACCAGCGGAACCCGAACAGAGCATCACAAACAGCAGACAAATCTCCTGTTATTATCATTATCTGTTTACCTCATGGATTATGTGGTGCCGAGATTACATGGATGGATGGTGGCTCATGTGACTGCTATAAAACTCAACAGTGCTTAGAGACCCTAAGTTTAGAGCTTTCCATTTGATTGTCCCTTGAAAAGGTCGAAGCCAACAATGAACTGACCTTATTATTAAGTATTGTCTGTATACAAAGCCTGGTGAGCCTTATTTCTCTGTGCCACAGAGCCCAATAACCTTTATGATGAGGAACAATATAATAAACAGCTTTGTGGTTTATGTTGACTCAATCTCATGCTCACTTCTTCTGTTGCCATGCATATTAACTAGATCACCAAATGTGTTCTGAGCCACACATGGAGATACAGTAGATGCCAACAAACACATTATTTGCTTATAGAGTAATGTGAAAAACCGACAACTATATCATTTACCCATTTCCTCAAATGAAGCTCTCCTTGAAGGAAGTGATGTTTTCATCTTTGTCTCATTGTTGGTTTGTTTGTCAGCAGGATTACACATTAACTGATTTTCAGTGGAGGCATGGGGGCCTGGCTTTAGAAATAACCCATTGAATTCTGGGAGGTGGCTCCAGGATATTTTTCACTTTCTTTAAATATGTTTTATTGTGAATAAACACTTCTACATCAGGTTATCAGGACCACTTCCTTTTTACTTTTATGTTTCTACGAAACAAAACAATCATGCAGGATTGTTGGGCCTTGGCCGATGTCGCCTGTGTGCTCTACTGAGTGACAAGTTGGTTTGGGTCTTTTCATGGGAGATGTTGACAGACACAAAACAGCACAATACCATCAGCTCTATCCGTTAACATAGCAACATGCAGAGCATGCTGCTGCTGCTCAGGGATCTGTGTAGCTGAATCTGTTTTTTGCAGTTTTTTGGTCGCATTTCTTTTTTGGTAATATTTTAGATATCCCTTTCAAATAATTTACTTGATATTTTCAGGTAGTTATCTGCTAATATCTTGGTATTTTTAGTTTTCTTATTTTTCCCTATCTACCCGATAGGGGGATATTTCAGTAATTTTCCAGTAACCTCATGTGAATTGTCAACAATTCTTTTAGTCATTCTGGGGAAATTCTTAAGATTCTTTGTGAATTTTTGGATCGTTCTGCATGTGTTTTGGTATTTTAATTAAATAATTTATTTGCAGTAGCTTTTTGTAATACTTTTCACAGATTCTTCTGGTAATCTGGTGGACATTTTCAGAGAATTCTTCCTTGTTTTTTGTGGTAATGACTTAGTTTTGGGGTGTTTTTTTCCAATATATATTTTGGTTTTTATTTAGTATTTTTCAAATTTTCTGTATTCTTGTGTACATTTCTGAATTCTTTGGTTGTTTTCGTCTCCAGTATTTACCCTGATTTGTTTGGGTAACATTTTCTTTTTTTTCTGGAATTTTCCATTTCTTCTTTATTTGTTCTAAATGTATTTTTAATTTTTTTTTGCCCAGTTACTTTGCAGATTAAAAGAAAAGAAAACCCTATGACGACGAAACAAAATGTTAATTTCTTTTAAGTACATCAGACATCCTGTCATACTGGAAACTTTGTAGTTTTCAGATATTATTGAATAAATGTGTGGAAACAAAGGGACTTTTGAGAGGAGAGAGTTCAGGACGTCTGGCTCGATGATCTCTGCTGACGGTCCGTCAGACACACGCCCACCACTGTCAGCTCTTTTCACCACACAGTGAAATATTATACTAAGGACACTGCGGCACTGCTATCTAAGCTGTGTAAAAAAATGAGGAGATCAGAAATGAATCCATAGTATTTTATTGCATTTGTGGAAAATGGAATGAATTGTTGTTGAAAGTGATGATTTATTGTTTAGAAACTGTTTGATATGTGATATGTTTCAAGGATGCTGGAAGTAGGGTTGTTGAGGGGACTGCAGCACCAGCACTGGCAACAGCAAAATAAAGTTAATTAAAGAATTTTTTTTTGAACTAAAGTGACATTTTGAAAGCGAAATAGTAAAATACCTATCCTTTTTTAAAATTTGGATTATTTTAATTAATATATTTCATTTTTGAATATGTGGTGCATTTTTGGTGCAGCCCATCTATTGCCCAGATGACGTTTGCTGCTTTTTGTGAAGTAAAATGTTCTTAAACTGGTGTCAAATATTTCAGCATTGTCGAGCCTAGACTTTCTCTCAACAGCTCCACCTCCGCCTGACGTCCAGCATCCCTGTGTTTGAAATTGCAAGTATATTTGTTGTATTCATCATTTGTCATTGAATGAATATTCATCAGTGACAGAGAAGGCAGAACATTTGCAGTAGCTGTCTCATCAAAGGAAAATATGCAAGGTATGAAGGTGAAAACTTCCTAAGGAATAAAGACGTCCATGCACAGTTGATCGGTCTAAGTGATTCAAGGTGTTATGAAAATGCCAAATATTTAAAGAATCTGAAATTTGAAGTGCATTTCCTGTTTGCAACATAACACAAATTAAAGTTGAATACTCTTTTCTTTCTTGCCGAGAGTTAGCAAGATGAGAAGATACCACTGTCACGTGAAATAAATACAATGCTCGAGCCAGAGACTGTTTAGCTTAGCTTAGCATAAAGCCTGGAAACAAAGGGAAACAGCTACCCTGACTTTGTCCAAGCTAAATAACATGTTGTATCCTGTTTGTTTAATCCGTACAGAAAGCAAACTGTAAAACTATGAGCCATTGTACAGGAGGCTTATTTTAGCCTGGGCCAGCAATACAGACTTTTGGTATTAAGTGAAATAGTATCAAGAAGTAGTCCAACAAATGCCCCCACTGAAACGGCAAATTGTCATTTTCAAAAATAAGATATCAAATGTTTGTGAGCTTTAGATAACTGGATGTCAACACTGGCTTTATATTCAAGAAATGACAGTGGTATCAATCTTCTCATCTTGCGACGAGAAGGCAAATTAGTATTTTTCTAAAAATGTGAAACTATTCTTTGAATCGAATCCTCAGCTCGTGAGACCTTTAGATTTATATGAACAGAACAAAACGGATGATGGAATAAGTGTGTTTGATCGAGACAGCTAAAGAAATGCTACGTGTGAGTAGAGACAGACACGATGAGAGCACATCCTCAGGCTCCTGTCGACTGAAAAGCTTCTAGCCCTGCATCATGTACACACCACGTGTTTTTCAGTGTATACAATCATAAACAGAAGTCAGTTCCCGGCTCCTCAGTGTGGCTCCCATCGTCTCCTGGTCTTTGTCTGTATTCACCATGAAGAGAACACATGGGCTCATCTTCTCGGTTGATCATGGACCACAGTTAAGCCGAATGATGTTTTAATGTTTGAATGAATTTTGGTCTTCTGTTAAGCAGACGTGATGAGACTGAGCTCTGAACCACAGAAGACAAACCATGTCGTTCTCTTGCAGTGGGAATACAGATCTTATTTGATCCTCCATCCTCTTCAGAGCAGTTGTTTCTCTGAGGCTTTACTTCTTCTTTTCGTGGATAATCTTCTTCACCATTGCTACCACCTGGTCACAAAACACAAATATCAATTTAATAATTCTATATACTGTTGTTTTCTGTAAGTGCCTTTATTGTAAGCCAAGGGGAAATAAACAAACAAAAAACACAAACAAAACTGCAAGACAGTTTGACACAAAACCTTTGTACAGATTTACATGTTTATAATGGTCCGTTTGACTGAGCTGCTGGTGAGGCTGCAGTCTTTGTCTAAACTTTATTTTATTTATACTTTCATCCTCTTTTCTCATTCATGTCCCATAAAGTATAATGTATGGATGAGTGTCACAGAAATAGTAATAAAGCACTCAATTTAATTTGTTAATATTTAAATATTAGTATTTCATAAACTTATATTTTAAACAGCAAATAGGAGGAATTATAAAAAATAATTTATGGCTGAAATATCCATCCCATCATGTTCATATTAAAGAGGTGTTTATAAAAACAACATAAAACAATCAATGTTTGTTTAATTTTAATTTATCTTATTTTGATAATGAATTTAAATAATACATTGATGAATTTTACAATTGAGTAATGATTGGATAGATGAGTGGTCGCGTTTCAACTTCTTGATGCATTGTTGTGAAGAATGGACTCATCATGGACTGTTTTGTCCTATGTCTTCAGGCTCTTTGAATCTCATTGTTACACGAGATGCAAATGTTCAACAATTTACCATCAGTCCGGTAAAAATAAGATAATTGTTATTTTAATGCCGTGTTGCAAATAATATGTCCCTCATAAAAAAGTAAATATCCAACTCACTGACCTGTGCAGTATCAGGAAATGAGTGTGTTTTCAGTTTGGAGTAGATCGTCTGCCCGTTCAGTGACACCTCAAAACTGTCTGTGGGGGGGGATAAGAAAATACATCAACATCAGTTCAATATGAAGCAGTAACATGGGGTGTGCAATTGTTTTTGTCGACAAGTAACACAGGATAATGCTAATAGATAATGCTCAAAAGTAAAGAAACTCCACATGGAAACATCGTGAGGAAAATAGGTTGTGTATGAATAATTAAATATTCTTTATTAAAGTTTGAAAGTCTTAATCCAAGCGTTTGAAATGTTCAGAGTAATATTTTGCTACAGTTTAGCTATTCGAGCTGATGATTCACATTTAATGTTAATATCACACAATAATGTGCAATTTGTGTGTGTGTGTGTGTGTGTGTGTGTGTGTTTGTGTGTAAAACAGCTAAACAGCCCCCTCTTGTGGAGTCTGCGGCCCACTACATGTGATAGAGTTTGTGATCAAACAGTTCCAAACGCCCATGAACATTTTTTGTATATTTATTGTTTGATAAAACATGTAGAATGTTTTGACTCTGATATGTGAGGAGTGAAAACTACACAATGTGACTCTGTTCATATTGACTGAGTCACACCACTCTGCATCTGAACATCCTGCACTAATAGAGGAAGTAAACCGACTGAGACATTACACAGGAACTGATGTAGAAAATGACTTATGATAAAGGCCATGTAGTCAGAAGGTAGTGGTGTTGGTTTGCAGTATGGATGCACAACTATGCATAACAATTTAAAAATAATTCCTGTCTCTTAATTTGAGAAAGTAGTCACACTACTGCCAAAAGTACAGTTACTTTACAAAACAACACCAGGATCCAGTGAGAGATGCACACATGACCTTTTGTAAAGAGTATTGTTTTTGTTACTTTTGACATTTTCATTATTCTGTTTTTTTCCCCTCTCTTGGCTGAACTGGGCCTCCAGAGCAAACAAAGAGCAGCTCACTTTGTCTTCCCTTGAATCCCGTCACCAACAAACCAGGGACCTGCCGGAGGGCTCCTTCCAGGTTCCTGTAGCGGGACGAGTAACCTCATCCGTTACTGAGACACAAAAACAAAGGAAATGTTAACATGCCTTCTCTCATATAAATATGTTATCCCCCCCCCCCAAAAAATAAAGACGTACGCAACAAAAACATGCATACTATTTATCTCATCAAACATGAATGTCAAGATGATTGGATATTAATAATAAATGTGAATTCTGTAAGACTGACGTAGAAACCATTAAACACCTGTTTTAAGGTTTGTGAATACACAGTGTTGAGGATGATTTTGCCACATAAACGACGTCTCTTTTATAATTGAAGCAAGATGTTTTTTATCAGGAAATTCCACAAATATGGAGCCAAGTTTTCTTGCTCATCTTTTGAAACTTTCCCAGTCTAGTTAATGCACACACAACAAAACAATGCACCCATATGGCTGTGATAAACTTAATTTTTTTAGAGAAATTTATTTGGTTCATTGCTTTTATCGTTCTTTTATTTTTTCAAATTACATTATTATTACACTTAATATCATTGATGTATGATTGCATATTTTATTTACGTCATATTTAATTTGTTGTGATGCTTAAAGTTTCTATTTTGTCCATTTGTTTTAAAAAACAACAGGAGGGAAAAACACCTCAATAATCCCACCATTCGTCTCGTGGAACAAAAAATCTGGAATCCTTTGAACCTTGGTGCAGAAATCTGAGATCGTGGATCAACTTCTTAAACAATGAAAGTTTCTATACAGAGACGATTATTTCTTGTCCAGATGAATATGGTGTAAATAAGCACTTTGACGTCAGTGGTCACTTCTGTAACATAATCACGAAATACTTCAAAACCACTGGTTAAATTTAGGCCCATTCTTTGTTCATTGCAGTCTAACTGAACATCAGCAAACTAGACTGGATGAAATCCAAAAACTTACCAGTATTCAATTTGGACCTGGTTCACGGTTTGGCTTTTTTTCTGGGCAGAAGCACCGCAAACGTTCATTCTGAGGCTGAGCTGCAAAACAAGCACTGTCCAGGTTGTGCTTCTCTATTTTATACACCACACCCAGTGCACAGGGAAACCAGTCTGTCTGGTTCCTGCAGCGTGAACCAATGTGAACTCACTATCTCCACACTGCTGTTTCAGTGTCAGCACAGTTACACCCTGTTTCTCTGCTGTTGACTGTGTTGTATTTGATTTAATAGTGCCAGTGTTCATATTAAAGGAAATTGACACAGCACATTCTGGTGTCTACGCTCAGGCACTTTCATATCTAACTCAGATGCCCCAGACAGAAAGACACCAACTCTAACTGTTTTGTGTATTTCACCAGTAGAAAGACGTAAATGACAAAATGTGATTTAGGAACGCAAACTTTAGATTTAACTATCCAATAGGATGCGAACACCTACATGTAACATAATTCTAGCCCTTCACGGATGTGCTGTTAGAATGGGTGATCCAAGTAGAGAGAGATATACACTGGGATGCTGTGGGAGACATCTTCAGACTTGGGGGGGGTGACAATTGCTCATGTTACTCTGTCAGCGTTTGTCTATTGTTTCACCTCCTGGTCTCCTTGATGCATCAAGTCCACATTAAAACCTTCTGCATAAGACACCAGCTGCTGCCTGAGTTCTCCTTTCACCGGCTTCCAGAGAACGTCCACAACAACGACGATGTGAGGGGATCCGCCTTCCGCTGCAGCTGACTTTACAGTCGGAGCGAGTGAGTCACATTATTACACAGGTGAGCAGTTTGGTAAGAGGCACATGAACAGAGGAATGTGAGAGCTCTGATCAAACACCAGACCCACTGTCTCCTTCAGGACGCACATGATCGAAATCCTTCCTCACATTTGAGAAGCAGCAAATGCTTAGGACTTTCTGTTTTTAAGTCACATATTGTTACACAATTATTTGAAGACAGGAATGATTGCTACAGCTTCTTTTTTTTTTTATTACATTTTATTTGTTTAAAATGATATCCAGTACAAAATGTATACAGTAATACCCTTACGTTTGACAGTTCCCCTGAATAAAATATTTGAATCTGTTCAGCTCATGCCAGATAACAGTATCTATAAGATACACTAGATTGCTCATACAATAGTTGATGACAAAGATATAGCAATAGTACCTTTGTAACGATAAAAACTATCAGTAATATTTTGGTGGACACACTTTCAATACAATAAAATTACATACAATGTTCTGTAAAAGTTGCATTGCAATCTGCCCATATTTTACAAGATTTTCAAATTCATGTATATTTTCATTAAGTAAGAGACAAAAATCTGTGATACAAGTCTTTATACATTTATAAAAATGATCTGATGGCAAACTAACTGCAGTGCTGCAGTGACTGAGTGTCAGCAGGCCGTCTTCTCTGAAGCTGCTGTAACAGAAGCGCGATGCACTTGATTTGTTCATTTCATTTTTTCTCCTTTTCTTTAAAAACACAGCAACTTCTCAAACATAATAAATAATAAATCTTCTGCAATGATATTGTACCTGTCGATATATCCAGTTTTTATATTATATATATATATTTATATGTGTAAATGTGTACACAATATTCCCCTGCGTGTATGTGCTACAAAACAAAGGTTTCAATGCTTGAATTGTGTGTGACACAGCATTTCGGTGGGAATAACAAAAACATGACAGTCGGCATGCACTGGTTTTCATGGAAACCCAGGTGTGGTTCTTCCAGTTGATTGGATGCACGTTTCTCCTCCTTGGCTTCGACTCAAGTCAAAATCAGAACAGTGCGGCCGCGTGATCGTCACCCTCTCTCTCACTTTGAACTCATCACAGCATCAACCTCATTGATTGGCGGGGCTCCTTGGCGCCGGCCCCCGGGTTGGGGGGGTCTTCTTGTGGGAATGTCACCTTGTCTGGTGTGTACTCGTTTCTTTTCAGATCTGACCAACGAGAAAACAAGGAGAGTTACATTACAGATTTTTTATATACATTTTATTTAAGAATATTTTTACTATATAAGGCTACAAACACAGATGGTTTTTCTAGATTTGAGAACAAACTGTATCTGACCACAGCTGTGCCAATATAATGTGACCACACAGCAGCAGAAACACCATGCTCACCAGGAAGTTTGAGTTTGCGACAGCAGGAGTTGCAGTGGTGTTTTGCGCGGAAGTTCCTGATGGCATCATCCCCCAGGTTGGCCGGTCCAAATATCATATCATATGATCTGCAGAGACAAATAAGTAATTTAGGGCAGAACTACTAGAAACAGGTAGCTGGGTGAGAAATGTACTAATACTTCTAATTATTATTTAAATGGCTCCGTTAAAAACCCAGTTACAATGAGCTTTACAAAGACAAATAAAGAAATTAATACAAACAATGGGCAACAATCAAAAGCATTTCACGCAGATCACGCAACATTATGATAGAAGGGTAAAAATGCTGTAGAAGAGTAAAATTAAATAAATTCAGAGAGATCAGACTCAGGATAAAGACTTTGTACACTGACCCCTTCTCTCCGCTCTTTATGACCGAAGGATCTGTCAGAATCTCCCCAACACCTGCAGAGGAGCACCACAGACACACGAGCGAAATGAGCAAAAACATTACACAATATTTACATCAATGTGTCTCTGCTGAGGAAGAGCGTAAATAAAGGCCATTCATTTCAACACATTTTGTCACATTCACACAGAGGCTACAACCGCGCAACTTCGCATTAGTTTTAAAATGCGTCACTGATGGTATGTTTAAAACCAAAAATGTTTATGAGCGCCTAAAACTGAGAAGTTTGGAAACACTGTTGGCGCAATGATGCATTTACTTCCTGGTTCTTAACAGTCATGACTCTGCTACCAGCGTTGAAGGCAAAATAATGTTTACGCTCCCTGTCAGTAGAAGTTCCACCTCGCTATTGGTTCAACAAAAGAAATCTGTCATCTTACTTTCCCTCATTGTTGTTTCTTGTTCTTAGTATTTTCTTTAACAAAGCAACGAACTACAAATGTACTTCCTGTTTACACCGGCACACATATGTACAGTAAGTGAGTGGTCACATGATATAAGCCTTCAGGTGTTTTAGTTTGGACGGGGATTCAAACTGATGTAGAGCTAAAACGCTCATGAGGACAGAGATAGCCACAGCATGCAGAGTGCAGCAGACTGAAGAATTCAGTATCACTTGAACCTCACAATGATTCAAATAAGCAACACAACCTCTGTGTGACTCTCTCATCTTCAAACAACAACAAAAAAAAAATCATCACGCTCTCATCAAGAGGTTTTACCCTGCAGGTCGAGCACCAGCAGCTCTCCACGGGTGTACTCGTAGGTCCAGTGGCTGAAGGCCAGCATGGTCTCCTCCAGGAGGTTGGTGGGGACGATCTCATCCCCGTTGTTGTTGTTGAACTTCCTGAACTCTCCGGTGATGCACTCTTCTATAGCAAACCACTGTCCAGCAGAGTGACAGTAGAGCAGAAACACCTCCAGAAACCTGAACACACACAACTCTGATTTCAGGATTCAGCAGCAAGAGCAGACATTTTGAAAAATAAACCCCTCACGATGTGTGGAATCTCCTGTTGTGAGCAAAACAAGTAATGATTAATTCAAATGAAAATAAAAACATGAAAGATAGTAATGAAAAAAAATCATGAGAACTGATGTGCGTGCTCACCTCGGTGAATAAGGAATCGTCTTGGGCCTGATTTGGTTGAAGGCAAACGTCAGCTTCTGAGCAGCTCGTTGTTGTTGAATTTCCTGCAGGGAAACAAAGTTTAAATGTTATTGGTAACTGATATGGAGATAAAATGACAAAAGATGAGTAAAAACTGTTCAGAGAGAGACACGTCCCCACTGTCCATAACCAAACCTACAGCCATGCAGCAAATTCAATATAACTGAATCCATCTACTGAGATAAACTACATTGTGTGACTCCCTACCCTGAGACAAAGGTGCAGCACAGTGTCCTCTTTGTAGATACTCTGCCAGGTCTGGACCACCTCGGGAAGGAAGGACTTGACTATATACAGGTGTCCTGGTTTCAGGAGGTCGTACTCTGACCAAGTGCAGAGCACCTTGAGGGCTCGCCGGAGTCCTCCACCCATCTCCTCCTTGCTGAGGAACTCTATTTTGGCACAGAGGCCCCGCTGGGCCCAGGAAGACATGCTGTTGTTGATGGTGTTGGGTGAACTCTCCTCCAGTCGGTACACGGTCACCGGCTCCCCTGATAGATAGAGATATAGAGATAGAGATATAGAGATAGAGATATAGAGATATAGAGATATAGAGAGATATAGAGATAGAGAGAGAGAGGTTTGTATTGAGTAGTTTCCTGACACAACCTTCAGACACGCAACTACATGAGCCACCTGTTGGATTTATGGTACTACTTTAAATATACATATGATCTGATGATTATTAAGCATGCTCTCTGTGGGGGAAACAGAAGTGCGCAAAATGAAAGTGTGCGAGCAGATCCATTCGCGGATAAGAGGTAGAGTAAATGTGAGCTTTGCACCCTCCTATGAAGGCACATCTAACTATCTTGATGAAGTGGCTTTAATCTAACACTGAAATGCTGCAGCACTAACATCAGATCAGGGTTTTTCCATCAGTCGGGAAATCCCTTTTCAGGGCCTCTCCTGTCTTGGCACAGAGATGTGGCAGGGTACAAGGTACAATATCAGAATCTATTTTACAATGTAAAAGAAAATTATGCTCTAAAATGTGTTTAAAAAAAACCAACAGGATATCAAAGAACCAGAAAACAGGAGTAAAACCAAACTGCAATTTTGATCATCGTTAAAACATGATTGAATTTGAGATTTTAGATCATAATCATAACAAACTGGTGCCATGTGGCTGCTCATTTCTGTGGTGCATTGTTTGCAAATATGCAGTAAACACCTCCCCACACCACTGGAATGACAGGGCTGTAAACTGCATGGCTCCCATGACTCAGGCATTTGCACTTAAAAACAGAAACTGCCACTGAACTAGTTCCTCTTCAACAAGGAAACGGACAAAACAAAAACACAACGCCACACCTACACTTGTTCATCAACATCTTGAGCATGACTGTGGCAAACAGCTGCAGACGTGGGAGGACAAAAACAAAGTAATGACCACACCTCTCATCAGATTGCACACTTGCTCATTCTCCACCTGCCTGCTGTTGTCTTTCAGAGGCACTGCCTCTGATCTGACATGTGTGGGAATGCACCATGACCCAGACTCACCTCTAGGGGGCACAGGGGTGAAAGGGATGCTCTGCGACAGCCTCATCAAGTTGTTGCGTTCAACAGCTACAGGAGGAAAAGTGCACATATAAAAACACACACACACACACACACACCTCTGTGAACAGAAGTGATATTTAAAAAGAAATTGTATAACCTAAATTGAATCTAATTATATTTGTATTATTATTAAACATTATAATAAAGCCTTTGTGCTGGAATACATGTGCATGAATCCATGTCTCACCTGAGTACTGGTAGCTTTCCATGGGCTTGAAAGGTGAGCCAATAGCTACAGAGAAAACAAAGTGAATGTTAATCTTTGCCCAAAACATTTTACAAGATTATTTATTAGATAACTAATATATTTTAGTGATGAGCTGGCAGTAGGAAGCGAGGGGAGAGCGAGAGAGAGCAGGACATGACATGCAACAAGGATCCTGGGCTGTCATTTAATGAAGATGTCAGTGGTAAGTCATATTCATTCAACAAGAACAGATTTTTCCAGCATTCACCAGCAGATGTCACTCTATGACAGGTGTACTGCAACAGATAAATAAACCTGATGATGGATTGTTCTCACCATTAGGGTTTAGATATTAGAATCGTTTTTTTTTTCAACTCAACAGATATGAACAGAATTTGAAATTTGTTTTAGTGTCTAGCAGCTAACAAGTCTGTTATTGGTATTAGAGCAATACTGAAGAAAACAATTTTCTTTTAAATTCTATTCTCGTAATGTTATGACTTGTGACGATATTTTTTCGAAATCTCCTAATTATTTTTCAGTGTAAGTGGCCTTCATACTCCGTCCTACTTAGTTATCAGTTTATATAATTTCATGTATGTAATTTCAATAATGTCATTAGAAGGAGCAAAATGTTGAATGATTTATTATTTTCATTACTGATTTATGAATCTTTACCTGTTAATCAAATAAATCTCCTTCAAGTTTTTTATCCAAACATAATGTATATAATTTTTAATCATTACACCGCAGAAGCTGGAACAATCACATTTAGTTTCAAACATGATTCCAATAGAAAATGAAAATGAATAGATTATCAACATGTACATTGGAATCCTGCTGATCAACTAATGAATTAATGGACTTGCTGCTTGGGACGGAAGTTATTCACTGCATGAAAAACAGCATCTGTAACTTACAGTCCTTCCTGGCTCCCAGGTGGGCGTGGCGTGGCGTGTAGAGAGAAACTGCAGCTGGAACTACAGAAGTGGAGAAGCACAGTAAAGCTTCCATCCATTAAGCATCACGCAGAAGAGGTCACACTGTCCTGCTGATGTAAAATCCCTTTGGAATAATACTCACAAAATAGTTGGACTTGCAAGCGCAAGACTATCATTGAAAGCAATGTCTGTAATATTTCACATTCTCAATTCTGATTTTCTGACATCTTCTGTAACACAGGGATGATGCTTGCAGCCAAATCAGAACCAGACACAAGGCTTTAGTAGAACTTTACAAAAATACTGGAAACATTGGATTTATGGGAGGGACACATTATTTTTGGTGATATCTGTTACAGTGCAGATTAAATCACACAAACACAAATAGGGACGCAAAGAAAGGCGAAAGGTGAACATTTCACTTTGGTAACACTGTTCATGTGAGAGTTGCTGGACCAGCTGATCAAGAAAGAACGAGCCGGCCCAAACTATGTCATGCAGATGAAGGAGGACGAGTGAAACTACACATCTTACCATTTGGAGTATCCTCTCCCGGGGCTCTTCTGAGAGGAAGACAGGGAAAGAGAAAAGTAAGGCATTAGTTAAAACTACACACAAAAAGATTCCATGTACAGTTATTGTCTAGGTCACAGAGCTTGTGTAGTGTATTTACATGACAAAACTGCTGAACTCAATTTAAATCAGACATAAACTGGTTAGACTTTCATTAGTTTCTACAAAGTAAAGCAAAGTCAAGAGGTTGAAGATTTTCTGTCTGTTGACTGTATGCATGTGTACTTATATCTTTGCTTGGACTGTTTTGAGCATATTGTGGGTTCTTGTGATGTCGGAATAATCAGAAAAACTTTGTTTCCAACTTGGAAGATTCCTGGGAACAACTCAGACAGTCCACAAAAACTTTGGTGGGGTAAACAGTGTTTCAGCCAAAGTGACCACTTCGTCATTCTGCTTATGTGGTGTCATCCAAGTGTCCGCAAGCCCTGACATTCATATTGACTGGAAACAAGACCGCGTTTTAAGCCTAAAAGTCCACTACCGGATGCTAGCGGACGTAGCCACGCAATGATGTGTCCGAGGGTCCGTGAATGCACCTCATAAGAAGATATCAACTGACTTTTAGGCTAAAAACATGATTTGAAATTACGCCGCTTCGAGTCGAATGAATGTCGGGGCTTGCGGCAGTTGGATGACACCACACAAGCAGTATGGAGGCAAGTTATATTTTTTATGTTGTTTTATTATGTCTGAAGAAGAGGTCGGGATCGACTTTAATTGTATTGGATTCGGCTGCAACACTGTTTACCCCTGAGACTCCAGAAGCGTTTTGTGGACTCAAACACTTCACCCCCTCTCCATCGACACAGTGGTGAGTAGATAATGAGGGATTTTTCATTTTTCTGTGAACTATCTCTTTAAGACTTTATCTCTTTAACCATGATGGTTAAGGTTAGGGTGAGTGGCTAGGGAATGCATCTTGCGAATGATTGTCCTCACAAAGATAAAAGTGTGTGTTTGAAAGGGGACACTTACAGGCTGCTGGCTTGGGCTGATTTGACCTGAACTTTTTCCTGGTGGAGAAATTACAACTTGTTAAAGAATGACAGAAACTGGAATTAATCAAGTTAACAAGATTTAACTACACAGATGTTCTGTTTTTCTAACTTTTTTATCATGTAAGAATAAACAGACACATTCTCACCAATACTGCAGCCCTGGGGTCCTCATGGATGAGGATATCTTCAGCCGACACTCTGCTTCTGTCCCTCTTCTTCAGATCTACAAGAACAGGATCAACGATCAACAACCATCAAACATTATCGTGGACACTCAACCAATAATTAACAATTCAAGGACTGTGGCCTCTAAGAAGATTTCGCTCAAGAGAAGAGATCTTTGTGAGCTTACTGGAGTCAGGATGGAGAAAAGCTGGTTTTCTGTCAAACTCTGTGAAACCAGCATAAGAGTTGACAGCTCTGATGTGACCAAGACTTTCAGGATGAACCTACAGCCGTAAAAAACAGAGAGAGAGAGAGAAAGACAGGGACGGGCGTGACCCAGTTATAATTCTTCTTAAACACTGATTAATGGAGAATCTCATTAAGTTTAATCTCAACAGGCTGAATCATAAACCGGCAAAACTGTGAATGTAGCAAACACAACACACAACTTCATGATTTGTCTGCAGCATTGTAGTGGAGGCTTCTCCTCTGAAAAACTGCCATCAAGTCTCGACTGATTCTGAGAGGAGCTTGAGTAATCAATCAGAGCAGCACGCCACAGTGATTCAATTTAGATATACAGAAATATTCAGACATTATTTTGATTATGTTTTCATGACTTGACCAATAGAATGTTCCATTCATGTGTACAGAATAGTCTGACTAGTGTCAACATATCGTCTTACTACTCAATTACACTTGACCACAAGGCATCTGTTGTATGTCGATAATATCCTTAAATAGGATGTTATAATGTGATTAAGAAGTATACATATCCACATAATGCGTCAAAGGTCAGAATACTCAGTTCAAACTAGTGTCTTAATCAGGTTAACATTGGAATATTAGTGTCCATGTAGATGTGTCTAATAATGCAACAAAGGAAAACCATCTCAGTGAAGATGAATTAGGTGATATCACCAATGTGGTATTCAAGTTTTTAGTAGTTTTAAATCTACTTGAAGGACATTTAAAACACGTCAGATCACCAGTGAGTTAGAAAGTCTTCTTAAAATATGACATATATATATATAAATAAAATTATGCAAATTATGTACACTGTACAATGACACATGTAAACACACCTGTGATTTGGTCTTTGTGGCCGGGCTTTGCTGTCTGCTGGAGGCGGAGGTCTCTTTTGGTGTTGAGTGCTGGAGGTCCAGATTATCTTTATGTCCTGGAAATATTGTAAGTGATTAATTTAACTATATCTCCCCTGTTGATATGTCACATTATAAAATTGATATAATTTCCCTTTCACGAGTTAATTACAATATCCAATCAAAGCGAATACACCGATTTATTTTCTAGAACGATTTCATTAGTTTTACTGTTTTGCATTCAGAACAAAACAAACACTTTCTGATCAGGTGACACAAACAACACAACAAAGATGATGTAATCAAAGATAAATAAAAGCTGATTCTTGAGAGAAATTTCCTCTCACGCCTCCACCAACTAAACAGTCTTGTGGACTGGGCTGAAAACCAGACAATTGATCACACCATTCAGGCATTCAGGTCTCAAGATTGAGTATGTGAAAACCTCAGGACCACCCAGGAACAGAAGAAACACACAGCTCACACAGACAGAGCAGAGAGAGAGAAAAAAGCCACAGCTAAAAGTCAACTGGGAACCCGAGCACCCGGCAGCAGAGCCCTCAACTTCAGACTGAAACTCAAACCTCTTGTTGTGTTCCTCTTGTCAGGGGGGACTTCTGCCTCACTTTGACCATCACAGCATGACTCTGCTGGTCGCAAATCACTTCGCTTCCCCTGTTTTCGTCTCTGGGGTCCCCTGGGTGCCGCAGCAGGGGCATGAGCACAACGAGGCCGTGTGTCTTTGCTGTTGGTGTGACTCATTGATGATTCAGCTTCAGGAGTCAGTGAGACTTCAGTGTCTGCACTTTGTTTACTTAGAGAGCCCGATCTCCCCTCGTCGTCACAGAACGCCTCATTCACGTACCCCAAACTCACCTTAGTCTCCTCTATCTCCCCTCTTACTGACCCCTCTGTGTTCTCAGGTGTTACAGTGCAAGCAGGCAAGCAGGTAAGCTGAGCAGAGCCCGAAGTCGAGACAACGACAACAGTAGGATACACACATACACCGTTTTCATCCTCCACTTTTATCTTCTCATCAACACCAGATTCACCTTCATTCTCATACTCACCAATAAATGCACCAAACTCTACAGTGGTGCTGTCTGGTTCGAGAGGTTGCTGGTAAAGCCCAACCAGAGCGAGCTCCGGATGGCTGGAGCCACTGGGCTGGGAAGGGGTGCTGCTGATATGGAACTGAGCTCCGGGGGAGGGTACATTGGGTAGGCTGGATGGGGAGTCGGAAAGGCCCGGCTCTTGTGGACGGGTCAGCTTACTCTGAGTGAGAGAGCGGCCTCGGAGACGCAGCTCCGGAGGGGAAAAGGCCACAGCACTTTGGACAAAGGCACTGGAGCCGGCACTGCCTGAGCAGCCAGCCTCTGCAGCAAGGTGGCCGAGCCCAAACAAGTCCCTCCTCTCTGGACTCGCTGGGTTGAGGTTGAGGTCCAGCCCCTGTCCTGCTCCAGGGGCGGGCCCAACTCTCCTGCCAACTTCTGTTCCAGCCCCTCCCCCTACACCAATCCCGAACAGAGAATCTGCTATATCGACTCCCGTTTCGGGGAAAGAGGAGCTGAAGTAGGGGCCTGCACTGCGTTTGCCTATCACGGACGATTTAGAGTGGGGGCCTGTGTCGGATGCCACAGGGGCGATGCTGGGGCCCACATTTTTAGACAGGCTGAGCTCCCGGGTGATCTGATTGTGGACCTTGCTGGCCTCCGATGCCCTCTGGGCAGTGAGGGTCTTCAGAGTGTCCACAGTTAGAGCTGAGAGGTCCTGCAGGTGGCCGATTTGAGAGTCCAGAGTGTGCAAAGAGCGTTTTATAAAGTTGACCTTGTTCCCGACCTCCCTTAGCTGCAAACACATGGTCTCAACTCTGGAAATGAAAAAGAGAAGCATTAGTTCAGCTCTTGTTGCCTGCTAATGTATTAGTACAATATCAAAATGTTATAAGAAAAAAAGCATGTCATATTCACGGACACATTTTTGTAATTTATTCCTCATCAAAGTTTTAGTTTCATATTTACTGTATGCTCTGCATCTTTTTAAACATTTCTAGAAGACCCCCACCTTTCTGAGGTAAGACGTATTCTCTCCTCACTCCCCGAGTGAAACTGATCATCTTTTTCATGGAAGTATGTCTCCACACACTGCTCCTCAAAATCATGAAGCTTCTTTTGATCTTCCTCAGTTAGAAACAGCTCTAAAAGAAGATTAAGAAAGAACTGAAAATGCAGTATATGACATATTTTTGGACAACAATCTTTAAATAGTATAGTTTTTAGTTGTACTCAATATAAATGTTTATTGAAACACATATATGCTGTATGAATGAATGACATCATTAATCAACAACAGCACATGCTGCAGAAACTAACAGCAGGGTGGACGTACTTGGTCCGTAGGTATTCTCCTTCTTCCTCTTTCGACACATACAGAAGAGGGAGTAGATATGGCAGAGGAGGATGAAGGGCGGTGGGAGGACAGGCTTCTCGTGGTAGGCCATAATGAAGTGGTAGCGCTGGTACTTCCAAACCAGATTAGAAATGGACTTCACTTGTATATACACATTGCTGGAAAACAAAGCACAGGTATGAATGAAGATGAGGTGAACACCAGCAATATTCTATTTAGTTTTAACTAACTTTAGCTGCTTTTCAGACATGCACTGAACTCCGGATGATATCCTGATAATATCCTGACATTACCCTGAGGGGCTGTATGTGAGAATGCAAATGTCTCTCTTTCCGTTTCTCAAGCCAAAAATTCCAGATAGTGTCCGAGTGAGTCTGCGAGTGGGCACGTTAATGACGCTGAAGATGATGTCAATTTGGAAAGAATATTAGATTCAAGAGCTTTTGGGTGATAAGGGTCTAGGCCGGTCCGTTTGTTGGTGGGAAAAAATATCTTCACAGCTGAATTTATACGTTACGGCCCGTCTCATGCATGCTGCACCACCCCACCCCTGAATGCGTCGGAGATCTTCCTGTTGTAGTGAATACGCTTTGACAAACTAAGACAATGTTTTTTCGACCCAATTGTGTGGACATTTTCCAGAGATCATGTCTGAAAATGGCTAAAAACAGCTGCACTTGGTTCTGAAATGTTGTGTACTTACTTAAAGAAGGCAATGAGAAGGTTGACCATTAGTATATACTGTACAAAGAGGTAGACTGCTTGTAGGAGAGGAGTCAGCCACACTCCTGCCGTACACAGGGGCTTCACTGATTGGTCACTGTTGTTGGCACACACTGTTAGAAGACACAAGAATTGAGCTGTTTATTGGAGCTTTCAGAGGAACATTTGAATTTGCAGAGCCTTGAGCCTACAATTGTTTTCTTTCCACAAGCTCACAACTATTCACCACTTTTTGCACAGGGTCATAATCACAGTGATCGATTTCAATGGTGTGACATGTCAGGAGGACAATTCAGGTTATAGTCACGGACTCTAGTGATGATCACCGCCTTTTTCAGACCCTTCATAGCCGAGTCCGGACAGTAAGTGCTGTTGCCCCCCTCGTGTTGGCTGCCTCTGACCCATGTTGTGTGAAAGAGGCTGTGAGGGGGAACAATGATTAGGCACTCGTGGGTTTGATTTCAAGTGCTCGTTTTTTGGAGTGGCAATCAGCTGTCATGCCGTGGTGAGAAGCTTTGAATAAAACTGTTCTTACCATCATAATCCCCCCTACCATCCTCATCGTCCTTACCATCGATTTCATAGGCATACACTTCCCCGTACATCATCCAGTACGGCTGGAAAACCACATCTTTGGCCAGTGTCCAACTTGCCTCCTCTGCTGGGTACAGAATAGCTTTCCTGGGTACGCCATAACTCAGCAGAACTATCGCCATTATTACTACAATATAAAACATGTTGGCCACCTGCAAGAGACATCACACATAATGAATGAAACATATGACATATATGACTTGAAACAATATTTGAGTTATAAAGTATAAAGTAAAGACTTTCTTTACATCTACCCTGGGGATCCCAAGCTAACCGTATTATTAACCGTTTTATGACTTTTTTTAGGAAATCATTTTTAAAGTTGATTTTAAAATAACATTGTTGATATAATTGTTAAATAAGGGGAAAATAGAAATCAATGTTTTTCTTTTTCTGGATTTCCCAGGTTTGTGTTTAACGTTTCAAAGCAATTGTTGATTCCAGGTGAAAACAAACCTCTGTTTTGAAATCCCCATCAAATCCCCATCAACTCTTCAAAAATAATGTTGGAGGGTTGATGGTTATTTAATAACAGAAGGTGAAGTTCATGATGGAAACTCTTTAGGTTCTAATTAAATCTATAAATCTATTTTGGGAAATGCATTGACTCTCTTTGTTGCTCATTGTACCTGAGTATGATGACAATAGACAAAAGACTTGATCTTGAACTGCAGCCTGTTAGTTTAGCTTAGCACAAAGACTGAAAACAGCGGAAACAACTAGCCTGTGAACTATCCCTTTAACCGTGTTAAATGAAATGCGTATTCAAATAACTAAAAACTCACCATTTTAGCGATCATCATGACATAAGGTCCAGCTTGTTGGTTGACAGCCAGGATATCCAGGAGTCGCACATACCAGAAGATGATATTGAGACAGTAAACTGTCCTGCCAGGGACGAAGGCATCGCCTCCGCCCAACCTCAGGCCAAAGCCGATAAAGAAAATCACAATGGCCAGAAAATCAGACACATTGAAATAGTCACTGAACCACACCTTTATCTTCTGGCTTATTTTGCCGGCTTCAGACATGAACATCTGGAAAAAAAGGAGGTGATAAAGTTACAAGGAGTTTAATTATTCCACAGTCTCTGAGGAAGTGAATTTGTAGGACAGAGAGAAACTGGTATCAAAAGCAATGACTTGTATTATAATGTATTATCTTCACCACTTTAAAGTCAGCGAGTATCATTTATGCTTCTTTAAAAGTCTGTTTCAAATACCTCTCGAATTTTCTCAATGGCAGAGGTGAAGATGTAGAGGATGACCACCCACTCTTGAGCTGAAGGCAATTCGGGCATTTTCACGAGGACCACATACGAATAGAACATCAAGAAGCCCAGGTAGAAGAGCTGACGGTGGGAAACACACAACATGACTCACAAAAAAAACATCCACTCCCACATTATACTTAACATTTCTGGTAGATGTAGCTGTAAGTAAAATGATTTAATCTAACCAAGAATAGAAAATCGATAGACACTGAACTGTGCAGATAAAGAACCTTTAAACAAAGACAGTCCCTGAGAGAGGCTTCTTCTCTCTGAACTATTTTTAAACGAGGTGAAGTGAGGCCCACAGAGAGCACTGAACCTCATCAGGGCACTTTTTTTCAGTCTATAGCAAACAGTCACTGAGCCGTCTGAGGCGTCAGAGCTCAACGGGTAGTTCGCTGTGTGAATGAGGACTGTGTGAGAGAGACATGGTAGGAAGATAACAGGAATCTTTTTTTTTTAAAACCACATAGCAATTTAAACCTATATATTTTAAAGAAACATTGTATGAAATCATTTACGTCTAAAGAAGGGGTCACTTTGGCTGAAACACTGTTTACCCCAAAAGTGTTTTGTGGACTCAAACACTTCACCCGACCCTCCATCAGCATAGTGGTGAGTAGATAATGAGGGAATTTTCATTTGTGGGTGAACTATCCCTTTAAGGTGAATTTAGGCATTTCTTCTGCCCTCTACTGGACACAAAATCAAGTAATGCAGCTCTACCTGTGCCTGTCTACTGACATCAAATTTTAAACAGACAATTAAGAGGATGGATCCTGCTGACTATGGTGACCCCCTGACTTTACATAAAGGCCACCAGCAGGTTGATATTTCACTCTTCTTGAAGTATTTCAACATCTAGAGACCACTTGCTATAAGAAATGCTGATGTTCTGACCTCTGAATACTGAAGTGGCTTGTAAATATTGGATGGATTTCCATGACTTTTTATACAGATATCCAAAGTGCAAAGAGGATGAATCTTAATGACTTTGGTGATCCTTCAACTTTTCCTCAAGCTCCACCAGCAGGTCAAAGTTTTCACATACTGTATGGATTGGTTCAAGTACTCTTAAAGTGGTTTATGGTGCCTCGGTGTTGTATCTTAATGACTGAAGCAACTCTATGAATTTTACTCAAACAACTTTGAGGTCAACGTTTCTGGTTTTGAGTGAAATGTCTCGACAACTATTGGATGGACAGCAAGGCCAACAACACTAAGACTGTGGGAAAGCTTGAAAGTGTCCATATAGGCATGTTTGGGCAACGTGGAATAAATCAACCGTTAAAAAACTGAACCTTGACATTCGAGATGGGACCTCGTTGGAAAATCAGCCATTAACACTCCCGTCTGATGGGTAATGTGTTGAAATCGGGAGGGAAGCATGTACAGCAGATGTAGATAAGCTCAGACACAGGCGGTGTTACATACACTTGCAGTTTCAGTGATGTTATCAACCTGAAGAACAGCCTGAAAAACAACCCTTCCCGGGGCAGCAAGTAAAACCTTCAATGACGGCTCCCGTGTTCCTGAGAACCAGCCGCGGGCTTGTGTATATGAATAAACATAGGACTGTGCCATGGAGCTAGAAAGGTGGGATGGGCGTTGGTCATAATGAGGAAAAGTTTGACTCTACCCTCGAGCAAATACAGGTAATTGAAGCGTCACTATGAGATGTATTATGTGGATTGAAATGTATTATATGATCGCGTTCCCTGAGTTGGGGGGTGCTGTACTGCGTGAGCCCTTCAGTTCTAATAGGCTCAGAGTGAGGGAAGGTGCTGCTATTGTGCTGTGGTTATCTGATAAGGTTTCACCTTGTCCCCTCTCCTGTGGTTTTAGCGACATTGATGGTGATATCGGAACATCTGAGGGCCTTATTTGCAAGTGAATGTAAAGGTTTGATCGACCAATGATCATTTGCCATGGCTGCAGTAAAGCGAGTTTTGTAGAGACAACACTTCTCTATTAGGAAAACCTCTGTTTTTCAGCTAGAGCTAAATGTCTAATTACATGCATGTAAATTGTGTGTATATGAGTGTGTCTTCTTCTCTAATCTTCATACCGTGTTGGCCCAGAACTTGACAATGGGAGCATGGTAGAAGGCATAAATCTTCCTAGTTAACGGCAGCTTCCTGGAGCGAACGTGCAGCTCCATGTCATTTTTCACCTCCACATGGTCCTGGGATCTGGCCTCCTTGAACACATCCTGCAGAGAGGATAAAAAGGCCCAAATTAGATGAAAGAAGGCCCCGATATGGAGTGACAGCAATGAAGCAAATAAAAGGTAAAAAAGAAAGGCATTTAAAGGTAAATAAGTATTTATCAGCAAACTTTTAATTCACAGCTCATTAACATATTTAACTGTAATTTAGCTATAAAAGGTTTTTTAAGGACTGTCAGACTGCTTTGATAGATAAAACATGTTATTGAATTGAAGAACGGAGGAACTGACCATTTGGATGTCTTCAGGTATGTTCTGAAAGTTGTGTTCGCTGTCCTCCATGGTCATCTGGTGGTCATCCTGACTCTGAGGGATGTGAGCCATCTCAGCCTTGGATTTGTACTCCAACAGAAGGATGGCAGGAGGCACCAAGATACTCAGAATCACCTACACACAAAAACTAATGTGGGTGGATGCTGCTATATTTGTTGATGCAGTTCTTTGAATTACAAATGGGTGACCAATCATAAGGCCAGCTAAATCCGAGCGTTTCAGACAGAGAATGAAAAGAGGCGCTGCAGTGATGTACTGAATAAGACAAATAATTGTATTTTGAACATAACATCTTAACCGATTCTTGCAGAAGTCCTTTTTTAAAAAAAATTATGACTACTCAGTGTTTCCTCTAGGATTGTTTTTAGCAGTGTCTTGGCTTTTTTCAATGTGTTTAAATACGTGTCTCATAAACTCTTGAGCGAATCAAACACAAAGTAAACTTCAAGTACTGTGCGTGTCCTAATAACCTTTGATTAGTTTTGATGTTTATCGTTTTGTAAATTGAGCATGTTTAAAGTGAGGAGAGTGAGGAGTGGGGACACGCTGCAGGGTAATACGGCACAGTACAAGGATACCGGATCTATAATGTGTGTTTGCTGTGACCCTGAAGCAGCGGCAGCAATAATTTTGCAGTGGCGGGGAAACACTGCTGAATCTTCTAATATTACTGGTCGCACAAAAACATCACGATTAATGACAGCACCTCCATCTCATATATCTACTAATTCCAGAAATCTCTGTCCATCTGTAGCTCACATATCTTGAAAACCGTTAATTTTAATCAGCCTCACCCTTGGCATGAGTATTAAAAGTCAAATTTGAATTTAAACTTAGAATTTACCGATGACCAGCACTCTGTAGCAGCAGTGGCTTGGACTCAAGGGCATGTGATTCTTCAGCTCAGAGTTCTGTGTACTCAGTCAAGCTCCACTGAACTTTGAATAATCAGGTGAATGGCTCTTTGTGCAGCAGCGGTGGTACAGGTTCAGGATTCTGAGTCCTGAATCAGTTTTTACTTGCTGCAGCTCAATTTCTGCACGCCACTTTAACAGCTTCAGAATGTGCTGCTGCACTTTGCACCAGAAGATCACTAAAAACTCCTAGAATCAACTGATTATTCCCTGTTTCATCATGAAGCTAAGCAGCAATTTAACACATCAACAAGTAGACTGAGATTTGTGTTAGATATGCAAGCAAACATTGAATGTAACATATTAAGCTCTACCTCGCCTAAGAGGCCACTGAAAACTGGAACAAAGCACTGACATCAGCATCAAGATTACACCAGCATCTTGTTTGTTACCAAAAATAAAATCTAAATGGAACATGAACCTTGTACCAGGAGTTCTTGCGCATGTTCAGCCGTCCCATCCACATGTCTGACAGCAGCATCTGGGTGCAGGTGTGAGCCACAAAGGGCCTTAAGTGGGAGGAGACAGCCAACTTCAAACAGGTAGAGTTGCTCCAATTCTTCAGCTCGTAGGTGAGCAGCTTCATGGCCATGGTCTCGTCCTGTCTGAATGACTGCTCCAGCAGGTCCACAGCTAGTGTCCCAAACTCACTGAAAAACATCAGCTTCATCAACAAGGTGCTTTCTAAAAGAAATTCAAGCGGTTTAATAGCCATTTGACATGTATCAAAGCCACAGAAAAACATACTTTGAATACTCCTTGAGCTCCTCTGACGTGTCATCTACCACGTCGCTCTTCTTGGCCTCGTATCCCATCGACCGGCACAGTTTACAGGCCACCAGTGCCTTTGCCATGTTTTCCTCTCCATGCTGCCAGAAGAACAGCGACATTTTCTGCCTCTTCATCAGCACAGCCCACACCAGGAGCTCATTGAAAGGGTAGGGGAACCGGCCGCGTCTCTGGGTCGTCTATGTCCACAATCTCTTCTTTGCTCCTCTTTTTGTTCTGCTCTGTGGAAGACTCGGGCTACGAAGAGAAGGAAAGAATAGCGAAAGGGGGACCAGGAGACAGACATTTTCTACCATTAATAGTGGCTCTAGATGCAGATTAATATCTGGAAATCTTGCTGACGCTCCAGTCTAAAAGGAGGCCACGTTCTCTTATGGTGAACACCAGGAGTTTACCTTGGGTTTGTATGGCTGTGCGGTCTTAATGAAGTGGTTGTGCCTCGTCTTCTCCTTCTTGTCAGCCTGCATGCTGAAAGACTCATGGCTTTTCCTCAAATGAGAGCCAGAACCTGCTGAATGGCGCCCTGATCTCTGTGCACGACATGGAAACATCTTCAGGTTTACTGACCGACTTTACTTCCATCAGCTTTTATTAAAGTTCACAAAACATTTAAATATTCATTGCAGCCACTTTTGAAGATAAAGTTTTGTTGTAAAGTTAAAAAACTGAAGTTTCAAATCCATTTTGGGCATTGCTACAGAGACATTGCAAAACAGTTCTAACTCACCCTACTGTTGCCATGGAGATTGTTGTAAATGATTCGGAAGCGTTTCCTGGTGTAGTTGCACCTGTAAGTCCCGCCCATGAGGAACTCAATAACCAGACCCACATCAATCAAAGTGATTTTATAATTTGGAGGCAGATGACTCTGCAAGAGGGAACAAAGACAAAATGGTGAGTGAGACTCTGGTTAATGTAAACAGGTAGAATATATATATAGACATATTATAAGAATATATATATGAAGTGAGCCGACTACCTGTTTAACATCTCTAACCAGGTGGAGGAGTGTTGGGTTGTTGGGATGCTGTTTCTAAAAATAAAGGGTCACAAAAACCTTTAGAACATATAATATATTTATACATGCATACACACATATACATATATTTTATGTAGGGGTTGATTTCATCATGTTACCGTGTTGTAGAGCTCCTCGAGCCGACTGATTGTCAGAAAACGGTGCATGCTCACACCATTTTCTATGAGCAACTTGACAAAATCCACCCTGTCCATCACGAGTGCATCCAGCATGGCTTGCTCCAGAGAGCTCACCTTTGCACCAAAAGATAAACATACTGTTACGAAGCATATTTTCATAGCAAATAACTATTTACAAAACACAGTGAGGGAGAGGACCTGAAATATGGCCAAACTACAACAAAAAAAAACACATGCAAAAAGTATAAACAAACATTATCTATTCTCTTGTTTGCACAAGAGCCGGGAGTTCCCGACTTTAAAAATAAACACGAACACTGAGGGGCGCTCACGAAGACGACAGTAATAGGGTTCATGTTACAGTCAAGACAAGTAGTTCATAGTGGCCTGACCCGAGTCCAGTCCCCTGGTACTTTAGAATGGAGACACACACACACACGCAGACCTACCAGGAGCTGCTGTCCGTACACAAACACATGATTTTTGGCAATGTCTACACGATCCCAGGCCAGAGTCAGGACCAGCTGATCGAAGGCAGATGCATTTGTGCCTGAAATACACAGGTGTAAACACACAAACGCACAGAAAAACAGATATTAATTCCCAGGCAAGTTAAGGCATGTATTTCCGTTTGGCCAGCTCACAAGATTGTAGGGGGTTAGCAGAGCAGGGCCAGGGCAGTAACACAGTCAATTACACACTAATACAGCAACAGAGCACATGAAACTACAAAGCAGTTGATTGTGTGAATCTCAAATAAGAAAAAAAAATGGAAATCAATGGAGTGATTATACTAAATTAAGTTTTCAGATAAGCAGTCTGCTAAATAAACCCTACTTGAAAAAGAGGATGTATTCTTCAGTGTGTTCGGCTTCTAACAATAACAACACCATTTCCCGTGATTAAACTTCCCATTTAATATCCAGTGCATCAAATGAATTAGGGAAGTGGAAAGGTCTTAGCAGCATACATAGCATTTAAAAGGCTTGAGAGCTTTCGCACCCCTGGGTCCTTTTAAAGGATGAGTTACTGTTTCACCAAGATGAATGTGCTCTCGGCAGGCAAATATTTGATTGAGTGAGCATTTCAGTCGCAGTCAACTGTTTTTCTTTTGAATGTCTGAACCCGTTTCTCCAGATGATCGATCAGCTGCTGTCAGTTGCAAATGCCCGGCTTTGGTTTAAATTAAATGGAATGTGTGCGAAACAACAGTCTCTGCTGTGGATTTGTTGCAACACCTATCATTTAGGTGAAAAATGTGTTCCATACTTGAAAAGAGAATTTTTCATATCGTTCTTTACACAAAAACTGCATTCTCACAGAATACACAAAACGGACCCTCTACAGCAGAACAGAAACAATGGTAGAGTTGCTCAGGTGAATGTCTAACTTCTTTTCTAACAAATGGACAGAGCAAAGGAGGGATAAGACAGAGACATCCAGCTCAGAGACTGACAGTACTGGAACGAGGCGGCCCTGTGAATGCCAGCAACACGATCTCCTCAGGAACAGAAAAAAAGGGGAACACAGAGGGGGAACTCTGTTCTCAAAGCATATCTATATCAGAATGAAAACACTACAAAGTCCTGAAACCTTAATCTCCCAGTATCAACAACGTCAGCGTATGAATAGACTGAATCAACTTTATGTGTGAGGGCGAGAGAGAGGGAGAGGGAGAGGGAGAAAGAGAGAAAGAGTTGGGATGGGGGATCTTGGAGAGAAATCATCTACTAACCTTGGAGTAATGCCCTCAGAATGGCTACATCAATGTCCTGGTGCTCCTCTGAGCTGATGTGAAACACAGTGATCTGGTGTTTTCCAAGAAAGAAGATAGCACTTACTGTCATGTTCCCATAGATATTTTCCATGTGATACATTATATTTATAAAAACTACCAGTGGAACCTTCGGCTGATGAGTCTGATCTGTCAGAATTTGTCAGGAATTTGATCAGAGGATTCAATGTAAGTTTATGTAACTGTTGCATTCACTGTCAGAACAGAACTGGATTAAATTAAATGAGATAATAAAGACAAATGATTGAAAAAGTGAAAGAGTAGGGATTCACCAGTTCTTTGCTCTTCATGCACTCCATCACAGTTTGAAAGAGGTGGATGGCATCGCTCTGGCTGAAGTTGAAGGTTTTCTTGATGGTTGCGATGATGTCAGTCTCCACTCCGTCAGGAAGACCGCTGTAGAAAAAGAACACTGTTACACTGCTTGAAACACACATCGCTAGAAAATGCTAGATGGGTTTCATCCCAGCACGAGTCTCTCCAGATTCTTAGTCGTCCACGTCATTAGTCAGACATGACCTCCGGGTAAAATCTGGAGGATTGGCTCCGGAGTTTACCCAGAGTTTTCTTTTCACACATGCACAACGTAGTGGGAGGTTCTCTGCACAGCAACAAGCCCTCCGCATTATTCAGGCGAGAGTTGGAGCAGCCGGGTGCAGCAGACAGTGGCAGGAAGTGGTGTATTAGGTCAGCTGTGATGATTACGTGATTTTGTTTACAGCACCCCGACACCATTGTCAGTTTTTAATCACCACAAATTTTCTTGACATGTCACCGTTTTTTTACCGGGAGGTATTTGTTTTCTTTTGGTTTTTGCATTTTTGAATCTGTCGCGTGTTAGAATCGTCATCGAATATCTGGGCCAGGACTCCCATCCTCTGTTTGCTGTACACCATTTACAGTCAGACTAGTTTCTTTATCACACGAGTAGAATGTTTTTCCACACAAACAATGATACTTTTTGTAAGGGTTTTAGGCCCAGATAAAATCTTGGCTAATCTCTAGTAACAGCTAGCTGCATAGGAGTGCAGATCAATTAAAAATGTAACCAGAAGGCTTCAGGCCCCAAACTCTTGACCCTCACCTACAGGTTGTGTAGATTCATATGTAGAATCTGTTCATAGATATATTAGACTTTGGATGCACAGCTAATTATCATCAGGCAACCATGTCCAGGTGTACAGTGTAAAATGTCATAAACATTCAACCCTCAGGATAAAGATGACAACATTCCAAAAGATTTTAAGAGGACACTACAGACCTTATAACTATTTAACCACAAATTAAAAATTTTAATAACGACATGCAGTAGGATTATTTTACTGTTTTTATATTCATTCCCTTCTCCTCTATAATCTCTCTATTTTTATTTTATTAGTGATTATTAATGATTTAAAAAACATATTTGGAAACACCAATCACAGGTTTAATTTCTTTGCCCCACCCACTGTGTGTTTGCATGTGTGTCTTACCCTCCCTCCTCGGTCTGCTTATGGACGTAGGCCAATATGTCAGCCGCCCGCCCCGTCCCCTCACACACCACCACTGGGACAGGAGGGCTCTCCTGAAGGTACTCCAGTACAGTCAGAATCACATTGGGACCTCCCTCGAAGATGAGGGCCACAACAGGTACCCCCTGACCAATACCTACGAGACAGAAAACACATGGCCTGCTTAAAGTTTGGGTTTATGTGACATTTTCCCCTTCAGCTCCAATCGCATTCACTTAGTACAGACCCACCCAAGTGACAGTTTGTGAGAGGTTGATATGATAATGCCCAGCAAAGCCAAATCAAGGGTGTGCCATGCTATATGAGTATCTTTGCACGTGAACAGTACAAAACAACCTAAAACACCTATTACATAAGACTGAACTATCTTCCACTGTGGATTTCTTATGAAATAACTGAGTATTGTAAATTTGATTTAAAAGCAATATTAGAGAGCAGATGTAATTTTGAAGAATTTGAAATTTCCTGGACATATGGAGATTTTACTTTTATAGAAATAATACATTTTCCTTGTCTATTTAATGATGTCTGACCAGTCAAACTGGTAAGAGAAGAGTTATGTTCCAGTCTGATGATGATGATGCCTTCATGCTCACTTCTGAGTTCTGAGTATTTTTACACTTGAGGGAAGATAAAATTTAAATACTTATAAGTAATACAAATAAAAAAAAATACTAACTGAGGACAGCATAGCATAAAGCATAATTTTAGATTTTCTTGTCAGAAGGGGGCACTCTATTAATTTGGATATGATGCATGGGAACATATTTGTGACCTACACGAACAACACAGGGGGTTAAATCTTGACAAAATGTAAATAAAATAATATTTCTCTGGACAAAAATAGACTACAAGTAGATATTTAAAAAATATGGTATTAAAGGTTTCAATTCAAGTACGGTAATATAAAAGCTCATCCTGAGATTTTTTGGCTGCTTTGCTTACGTGCATGTATTCTTTGGAGGTTGATGTGCTTCTCTAGGTCCCGCCGCAGTTTGACCTCAGCGCCGTACTTGCCCACTGTCCCATCGTCCACCAGGAGGAAATGGGAATGAAGATTGTTGAGAACATTGAGTTTGCTCAGAGGGTTCAGTAGTGTCTGATACGGAGCGATGATCTGCGGTGTGGGAATTGGAAAATGGTAAAGGAAAGAAAAGAGAAATTTTGACTTAAATTTACAATTTAAAATGAGACGGAAATTAAGATGGATTTGTGTCTTACGTCTTTGCCGATGAGATCGTTCCTGTTTTCAATGACTCCCCAGGGTGCAATCCCGATAGTGCAAATTTTCTTTGATGATCTGGAACAGTGCTCTTTGAGAGCATCACCCACATGCTTTGCCACACCTACGGGAAGGATGCAAGAAGATTAGATAATAATAGATTTTATACAAAAAACATTCTGACTCCTTAAACCCTATATCTATGACCAGTAAAAGAGAGCAAGACACTGTTAATCCCATTAACTTAGGGATGGGAGAAGACACAGTCATAACACCAGAGCATCTGTGACCAAAACACAACCTATGGGGCAAATCCCCAACAAGTGCATTAGTCCTAGAGATGTTTGCGAACCACAATCAGCTAATGGATCTCATGGATTCAGCAGTAATTTGTGAGCCAGGAGACCATCCCAACAGAACACAGTGCTAGAGTGGCATTACAAATAATCACTGCTCTGGGTAAATGACCCTGTGAGTAATGATTTAAACACTATGATCAGACCACACCATCTTAACGCAGTGCTGTGGCTGCAGACACACCTCGGCCACCACACGCAGCCAAATGACATGCTTAGAGCCCGGTATTAGAACTTCTGCTAGATCAGCGCATCACGCCAACGGAGGCTGTTTGTTTCTGCTGCTTTGTGTTACAGTGAGTGATTCTATTAGAGGAATCTTTAATTATTTCTATAAAAGAGCAGATGTGGAAAAGTAAATGTCACTTGGCAGACATCTTTCTTTACGTCATTGAAATTTCACGATATTTAGATGGATATGAAATCTGTAAATTCAATAGCATTTCTGAAACTACAAATTCAGGAGGGGAACTATGAACTTTCTGCAAGAATAACAATAATAAACTCTGCATACCTGTGTTGACCCCTCCGGTGAGAATCCAGGCCCCAGTGGTGACTGCAGCTTTGATGAGGCCCTTACCCACCACCTGCTTGATGCGTGGGTGGAGCTCAAAGTTCTGAACTCCTCCATGGACAGAGATGAGGATCTTGGGTAGCTCCATATGCCATTCCTTCAGCATCAGGCGCAGGGTGCTCTCCGGCCGCGAGTCGTGGGACAAACGCACATACTGTCAATGTTTGCACAAACACAAGGAGAAGCGTTAACATAGACACACACATAGGAAACACAAAAGGCGTTAAAAGCTGGCTAACAACAAACCACATCCCTGCTGATTCATTAAGTTAATCAGAGTTTGAAATATGAGATTTAAATAATGTGCATCCATCAAACATACTGGGGATAGACTTTTCCAATGAACCTTTCCCTTTACAGTTATTACAGGTGACCAAAAACAGTTAAACATAACTTTATTAATTCTAAATAATTTATCAAATCAAGCTCAAATGAAGTGTTATTCCAAAGAGACGTAATGAATCAAACTGGAACAGAACTGTGTTGGATCATTTTTCCACATGTCACAGCTAATAAGACACATACACCTTTTTTCATGAAAAACTTGCCGTCCAACAGAAGAATTTGCCCTCCTACCTTGGCTCTGTATGAGTGAGACCCTCCCTGGAAGTTGATGACACCATAGGCGTCAGTGGGGCTCGCCTCTGTGTGTTTTTCCACCGACCACTCCTCCAGCTCGGGCATGGTGAGGTTGGGGTTTTCACCCAGCTTCACGTCCGAGTACTTGGTGGCCAGGCTGGCTGTGAAGCCAACATGCTGCCGCACCAGCCGCCCACAGCAGCACCTTGAGGTTGAACAGAATCATTTCAATTGATAGAACAATAATATACTAATTCTATTTATTTTAACAATAATTCTTACTAATTTTAATAAAAGTTAATTCACAACTAAAACTGTATTCACAGCAAACAGCAATGAATAATCATAATCCTTTACCAGTCACCAATACAAACAGTGGAAGGAAAAAAACAGCCAACAAGCTAGCGTTGCAGATAGTCTACTTAATTTGAAAAATTACCCACAAAGATTTGAGTAGTAAATATTTCTTCATTATTGTGGGAAATAAACAGATTTACCATTAGCGAACAGAATGCTTGGACGGTCGTCATTTGAGAGACTTTTATTGTTCACATCTGAAACATCCTTAGCCTGTATTCCTTCATTAAATATATCAGCAATATAATGTATACAAAATCTAAACTTTTATCCTAACAACAAACCCTGACGACAATATTTGACAGACTGTTAAGACTGGAGGTGAGCTTTATTTTTCAATGTTCCATCAAAGTATCACTAATACAGTTATTGACAAGTAGGAGCTTTTTTGTTCTCTCAACACCTTAACACCTTAAACCACCTCAGGGGAGAATGTGCATCCTGACACACAAAGCCTGGAAGTTAATTGTTTCCTGAGGAGGGCTGGCGTTCATGGGAATTACACTGAAAAAGAATTTGCCTGCAGGCTTTTCTACTAACTGGTTTCAATGATTTCTCTCGGGCTAATCATATCAGGTAACACAGAACGAGTCAAACAGACCTAACAACTACTCACCGGACCAGCTGCTGGCAGATCTGGCATCCTGGAAGGCATCTGGAAGGAATTTCACATCAACATATTCAATCACGGATTTGAATATAAAATCATTCCAGACCAAAAACACATTTGCAATTGTACAAAGACGGTTATAATGGTCTGAGCTCTCCTGGTGAGAGCTAAGTTATTGGTGGACAAATCTGTTAGAGGACATGAAGGAAGGTTATCTGTGAGCCTGGTTAGATTGGCCTTTAACCAAGAGAGTTTTGAAACCTGCCAAGTGGACTCTCACTTTGGTCGCAGCCAAATTCCGGCCTGCATGGGCTCCTATTCACTAACAACTTCCACTCATCTACAAGTGAATGAAAAAAATGGCACGTACTGTAGTTAGCGGAGAAAAGCCAGTGGCAAATAATTAATGCAAAAGAAAACAAAGGAAACGAGTCACCCCAGAGCAGGTGAGTTAACTAGAAGAAAGAAGAAGAAAGCATAACCAAAAACAGAAATAGCTTACATACAAAAGGAGGTAGCTAAACAGTAAAATACACACATTGGTATGACACTAAATACTATCAAATAACTTTTTATTTTAATAGAGGTTTATAATTTCCTTGTAACTGGTTGATGGTTTATAAATGCCAGCTACTTGGTGTGTACAGTGAATGACTGGGCTGCAAGCCAAGCCAATAAGAGGCCTTCTGTACAATTCTAACACTGCATTGTTAGATTCCAGTAAATCGGCAGAAAAACCTTGTTTCATTTCAACAAGAATCAGCATCCACATCGGTTTTTCACACAGACCAAGAACATTATCATTATAAACTAACAGTATACAAGGAAATAAACTGTGATTAATAAAAGGGAATCAGATATCATGTGATTAAATAAAAGGTGTATGGGGTGTCAATAAAGTCTAAAGGATGAACCTCTAAAACGGCAATAAATTGATAAGGATTCCCATCGCCAGCACAGGAAAATAATATGACACACAGGTTCTTCACTTTGTCTCCCCCCTCATTTAACACTGTAATTATATTGACAGACATAAACATTTAAATTGTGCAGAAACAGACTGATTTACTCTTTGCAGAGTAGTGGTTAGGGTTTGAGCCTCCTTTAACACACCACACTGTACAATTACCCCGTTTCCATGGCTATCACCACAAAGCTGACTGCAGATCGGCTGAGCACATACCTGTGGGGGTCCTTTGACACTGGAAGTACGTACACACATTCCCTCTTGGTGAAAGTGCTTTCTATCCAGGGTTTCTGGGACTGCAAACAAAGAGAAAAAATGCTGTGAGCAGTGGACGGCAGCTGATGTTCTTCATGTCCACGATTCATGCTTGATTATATTTGCATTTGGTGAATTAAAGCCACAAACTGTCCCCAGGAGGATGTTTAAAAGCAATGCTCCTCTGTTCAGTAAATGACTGTTAGTACAAACAGGGCTAACATTATTGCCATCGTAGTTTTAAAAGTAAAACAAGTGAATAGAACACTGGGATAAAAAATACATAGGCAAGTGTAGGCTTTACATTAGTTCAGAACGATTCTCTCTGCAAATAATGAACTCCACACATCACAAAAGAGCAGAGGGGAGCTTGTAACCCCTTAATCTGGGATTTAGTATATGACAACAAAGGGGTTAAGAGGCTTAATAAATAAAATCAATAAAATCAATCATTATTTGAAATTGGGCAACCACAATTCAGGAGGAACACTGGCTAAAGCTACATGACATGTTTATAAACCGTAACAAAACAATCTCATTCTATGTTACTATTTTACCAAAACAAGGATTTATGTCACAGGAATTTTCAATTAATGCTTCATTCCTCATTTCCCTCAGAGCAGCTCAGAGGGACCCGCGAATGATTAGCAACATTAATCCCAGCCAGCACAAAGAAGGGAAAACTGCAAACACCATCACCTGCTTCGCACCTAAGACTTCCAACTATTCCTGGAACTCAAACAGTAACGTTGTTATAGTGTAAATGTAAATGGGTTGGGAAGTAGGTAGCTGGGCTCTTTTCTGTTGGAGGTATCTCAAAATGATCCTCTCTAGTCCTTGCTTACAGTTAAATAGAATGGTTAGAGACAGAGGTGATAGTTTAGAACCATAATTACTTCACTGTCCACAAAGTCCCACGTGTAGGATTCAATCCATCAGTTTTTCCTCAATACCGAGAGTCAAATCTCTTCTGTTCATACTGCCATCCATAGTGCCCCTAGCTCAACGCGGCTACAACAAAACAATTTTCTTTATAGCAATGGGTCAACCCACTGTTTGACCAGTGAGAGCAAGCCACTGAGTGTTTACCTGGACATCCTCCTCTTCATCTCTGTGTTTAAGGGCTTTGTACAGGAACATACCAAGGCTCCTTCATGCATCTCCTGGACAAACCACAGTCACCGCAGCCTCCCCTTCAGCGCTGGATTATTAGCAACAAATCACTACACTACAAGCGTCTCTGAAGATATCCACGCAATGTCCCAACAGGTCTCAAAGTCTACAGCGATGCTGTTACCACACAGATCCGGCTGAGAGTTAAATGTTGAATGATCAGCGAGACGTTGCAGCCTCCAAACTCCATCCACTGTTAATCTGTAAGAAGCCACTCAGGGGGCAGATGAATGTGTCTGAGACAAACTAGATATTACGTTAAGGCTTGGGAGAAAGAGACGAGGGAGGCGGAGGTGTGGGAGAGGATTAGAGGATGGGCAGAGGCTTCAATGATATATACCTAGTTGTCCTCTGAAGACACACCACCAGCTGTGATTCATGCAGTACACACAAAACCTCTCTTAACAACTTTTCTTGCAGTGGCGCATCAGGAGGCCCCTCTACTTTCAAACTAATTTCCAAGAGAACAAACATTTATAAAATAGATGTCTAGATGAAAATAAGGGCAGCAAAACTATGAAAAAAAAACAAAACATTGTTTTGATGATAACAAACTACTATTTATTTTAACTTTTTAATTTAAACTTGACAAAATTACATTTAAATTATTTCATATATCAGGAGGGTTGTGTCAATAGTGTAACTTTATTTTGAATTTAAGTGTATTTTTACTCGCAGCGATTCTAATGCTTTGGCACCTTTTATGAACAGGTGGATATGTCTGGTTGTTTTCTGTGATTGATTTGATTAATGTCCAGTGTCCTTTCTTAATGTTGTGTTTGTGTATGTTTGCCATCTACTGTAAAATCACACTTCCCCTAATATTGAGACACAATACAGATCTCTAAATCTGGACCTACAATGCCTACATCTGGCACCAGGTGTGTTTATGAATTTATTTTTATTTTGTTGAATTTTTGTCTTACAACGTGTGCTATGTTATTTGTAGATGTAAATTATCATCTTCACATTGGGGATAATCATCATTTAAATAAGGATTCATGTTTTGGCTGGCCCTTTCCCTGAATCCTTAGTTAACCACTGTGCAGAGAAACCCGCAGTTATCCAAACCACTTATTTCCCTAAATCCACCAAAAATACACAGGTGCACATTTAGAGGTATGAAAGTAAATGATGGAAATTAAAAAAGGTGAATCTATGGATTTGGAATATTTGTTGGCTGCAGGACATGTTGGCCTAGCATTAAAGCTCGGAACGGGCGAGCAGCAACTCTCGCTCTACCCAAGGGTAACAACAGCCAGTACATAATTTACTGTAAATAATAACATACAGTAAATTATGTATTGTACAGTACACCATCAAAACACTAGATTATTACAATATACAGTGACTTTTTCATTGCTTGTGTGCAGCTTTTTCGATATTGTATTTGGTGCAGAGTGAAGTTTCAAAAAATTTATGTCAGTGTATTTCACAAAATGAAACTGAATTTGCTTTATTACAGTCTATGTGTGAAGTCTGAATGATTTACTGAACTGGTTTTATTTTTTCATACATCGCTTGTTGGCTATTTCAGAGGTCTGTCGAGCAACCAACAATCTTCAGACCCAAGTTTACAACTTTTCAAAATAAAAGCTCTGTAAAATCAGCTCCATATAAAGCCTTACAGCAACAAAACAAACATTGGGATTTTAATTTGAAGACAACTTGTTAAGGAGGAAGTGATTGTATTAATGTTGTTGCAATGGGAGAGATCCGCACATTCAACTCCCATTAATGTCTATGTCAAGTCGATATGGCAATAATCAAAATATTAAAATATCTGGCGGGGCAGATTTGAAGAAATACAGCAGGACAATGGCTCTTCATGGCCATCCTGTAAATTGATGAGTGACCTAATCAGTGCCATATCTACAGTAATGTGAAGGCTTTTATTGCCAGCTGGAGCAGAGACATGAGTGAGACACACTGTGTGACTTAAGGGAGATCGGTCTCTAGTGATGCACTGTGAAGATTGCAATGTCATCTTGATCCAACAAAGTGTTACTGAGTGAGATAAAGCAGGGCTGAGCTCGGCTAACCTGTAACCATGGTACCTGAGAATGTCAGGCAACAAAAGACTTGAGCTCTTGAGCACTCCTGCCAAAAGCACACACTGCCACTTCCTCACTCCCTCCCTCTTCCTCTCTGGCTTCTTTCTCTGAGCACCAGCTTTTATGATTACTCTCTTCCTATAGGAAATATAACACACGACCTTAATACATCATTCAATTCAACAATCCATGTTTATGAGTAGACGTGTGTGTGTTTGGTCATGTTCATCTGCATCACCATGCAGAAAGTGGATGTTTCTATGGCGAGATTTAAATGTGATCACTTCACTTTATCTTCCTGTTGTAAGCTCCCAGCGCACAACAACACTCAGTATGAACTCAGAAGCCTTGCCAACTGAGCTCTTCCTTTCCTGTTCCTTCCTTCTTTTTCCCAACAGTGCAACAAGACTAACTGGTTAACCTATCATTCCTCTGGCCCTGTCTGACGTAATATGGTCTGAGATAGCATCTGGCTTGGTAAGTCTGTTCCAGTTGTGGCAGTGGGAACAGGACACATTTGAGAGCAGGAGCCAAACAGAAGATCTGTTCTATGAACAAACAGAAAGAGCTAAATTATATTTAGCTTCCCCCCCCCAACCTTTACTTTTGTGCAAATTGGCATCTAAATGCACTGGATATGATGCATCTTACTGTATTTCTGAGATTGGCAAAAACACACAGGTAGGATTTACCAGCACAGTCCGTCAGGATAATCAAATATGTAATCAACATGACTAAACAGTGTTACACAACATTATTGTGCAAGATCTCATGGCACTCAGGTTTACAATAGACCTTGAGCCCGGATTTTGTAAATATTGTTCATGTCTCAGGTTCACGGCTCTGGACAAAACAACATGTTAACATTCATGTTAAAATTTCTTAGAAAAGTAAATATATAGACTTCTTTTTGATGTGGTCAAAGTAAGGTCAAAATCACAAACTACGAGACAAATCAACACACAGGCATCATCACTTTGCAACCCTTACCCCATCTAAGTCATTTCAAGATATCTGTCTATAATTGAGTGTTAAATGGAGGGAAAGGGGTCAACATAGGCTTCAGATAAGCTTCCTGGAAGGCAGCAAACATAAGTAAAGTTGGTTCATGTGATCATGAGACCAGAGTGTGATGGCTCTCCAGCTCTTTCACTTGTGCCCCTGGAGCATAGCTCTGAAAGGCTGCACAGCATGAGCTGATACCGTGCTGGCATGCCATCCCGAGTCCTCCCTTCAAGCAGCTGGATAACCCAGTAATGTAAAGCATGTGATGAATTTTTTTTTCTCAACATCTGGCTCTCATGGTTATGTGAGCCAATGAGAACCAAGGTGTAAGCCATCCAAGGTTAGGCGAGACCAGCAGGGACAGTTGCCAAGCTACTGCCTTCTACACCTCCCTGCTTAAAGAAACTATATATATCCGTTTACACATAAAATACAGTAACTGCAACATCAGAAATAAGAAGATAAACCAAGTCGGTATTCTCTCCAGTGCTCTTTGTGAGTCAGAGGTAGTTCAGAGAGCACACAAGTCAGCTGCGTGCCGGACCAGGAGCTACAAGGGGAAGCAGTTGAGGGGGGATTTGGCTGGATAAGAGCTACAGGGGAGCAGTTCCATTCCAAAAATTTAAATTTAAAATTAAAAAAAACAAACAAACTAGGACCAATTTGTATGGTAAGAATGGACAAGAGTGTGAGACAACAGTCAGTCTCAGTCATTTACGTCATAGCTTCTTCTCTTTCGGATGAGAGGTGAAACGTCTTCAAGAACCTCAGGCTAGTCTAGTTGCCTTTGTGCAGCACTTAAAAAGAGCTCTGATGCATAGTGCAGTCATTCTGCAGGCTGAAACATGCAAGCACACACACACAAACTCATAGTACTATAGTGCACAACAAAGTGATGCAACCCCGTTTTTTTTCACAGTTGAGAGACCGCCACGGCCTGAGCCGATGAACAGTTCAACCAGCCACCATTACATAAGAGACTGTGACTTGCAATAACAAAGCTTTGCTACCTGGTGATACAGATCAAATCATGCCGTCTACTCTGATGAACTAGTCGTAGTTGAAATTGTGCAGAGCAGTCTGGCAGTAACAGTGTCCCTTATCGAGGGGTAAGCTCGGGCATGTGACCAGCTCAGGGCAGCACTGTGGGAAATAAGACGGTTTAAAAGACAGGCTCCGGCTGCTCTGGTTTCCCATTGAATAAAAGCAAATACAGTAGAGGGGAGGGAGATATATCAATACCATAATGGGAGATTAGATATCATCCAAGATCCGGGTAATGATGTTTTCCTCTGACCACAACACAGTTGCCATCAGTTTCTTCTAGACTTGTCTTTTTATTAGCTGCACCAAAGTGCCAGGGTGATACAACAATACAAATGTGTAAATTTGTACAATCAGAAATTGTGACCCACTGTTAACGTCATGGCATCTCTCCCTATAATATTTCAAAGAGACACAGATGTCATGGTAACAGTGTAAACTCCCCAATGGTAAGTTGTTGTGTTTCAATCTTTAACTACTGTGATTATTGTGGTTATTTGGTCAATACTGTCCAGCATTAACCAAAGCTAACAAGTCTCCAAGACTCAGGTGTAGTAAGCAACGAAGATCTGATATGTGTAGTAAAAACATGCAGGAAGGAGCAGTAGGCAGTGACAACACGAGAGCTGCTAGTGTTTTGGCCACGGCTGGCAACTGCTAAATCCACTGTCACCAAATCGTGTGTTTGACAAAGGCTGACATTTTAACATGACAGGTTGGCAACCTGTCTCCCCCGCTCCTCTACTTAAACCTGCATTACAGGAAACGTTCATGGCAAAAATAGCTAAACTGACTAAAGCCTTTTCCCTTTAATGTTAGTGCGGCACATTTGATATGGTGTTGGCTATGTTTATCAATAATATATTTATTGTTTGCATATAACATCTTCGGGGCATTTTAACAAAATGAAAAAAGCAATAATGGTGATAACTGATCATTTCGAATTTTCACAGTTTCATCTCCACTAGCAAATAATGAACAGGGCTGATCTGTGGTGAAAGTACATCAGTGTGATGGAGACTTCTGATTTATCTGTATGGTCGGTGAGCTCATCGGTGCAGAGACAGGAAATCCTCAGATATCTAGAAGGCCGGGTAGGGTCTGTCACGAACAGGAGAAAAGGACAACTTCTAACAGAGTAACGTAGAGACGCGTCTTCAGCTCGTTCTGCTGCATTCAACGTCGAACTGGCAGCACGCAGCAGCCAGCGGTGAGTGGGTGTACAGATGTTTAAGTCTGAGACATTAAACCACTTCAACATCCCATTCACTCTTCCTGGCAAAAACACTCGGCTCAGACTTGGCTGCCACTCAAGGTGCCATTGAGTTGTTACTGGCAATGACAGCGTGTCTTGTTGGACATCTGGCACAGCTGGAAGAAAACAGTGTGTCTCCAACATGTCGCAGCTGCTGTGTGTCTCACACACACACACACACACACACACACACACTCCTCAGTCTGTTGTGCATCTGTGAAGGACCGTCCAGCGAGGAGGAGGACAGCGCTAACAGCAGCCAGCTACCGCAGCTACCGCGGCTAGTTAGCTTGGCTTCGGTGCTTAGCATATAGCGCTAGCGAGCTAGCTACTTAGCCTGCTAACGTTACGCCCGTGTGTGGTTTTCAGAGACCCCTCGCTAGCGACTGTGTCACCGTGTACATCTGGCTTGTTCTGCCCGAGTCCCGGTGCTTGAGCTGGGCAGCCAGGCTGTCAGCTAACGCGGCTCACAGCACCGGGACCTGGGTGTCTGACAGGCAGCATGCACTGAGGGGGAGACCTGACACTCACAAAAAAATACCCCGAGCGGTGACGACGATCCTCAGCGGCTTTTTGAGCGGACTATAACCCTCCCCCCCCCCCGAGAAGAAGACCGGAGAGCCGGGTCACGTACCATTCTCTTCACCGTTGAGACTCAGGAAGAGCTGTGTCGTGGCTTTTATCCATCTATCGCCGGTGCTCTCGGTTAGCCTTGGGAGGAAAGCCCGGTGGACGCTGGAGAGATCCGCTTCAGCTGCAGCTCCAATGGAGGGTTGCTTTTTCATAATTGTGCGACTCCAGACTGACGCTGCGTGACGAGCCGGCTGAGTCAGCCCGCACACTGTCACATGGCCGAGGCGGAGCCAGCGGCCACATGTGCGCGTTGTTTGACCCCCCCTGGTAAACACCGCACGGACACACGAGAGAAACATATTGGTCATCGACACGCTGCTAGCGCCAAATATCGATATTTAGTTATTTGCAGTTTGGACCTTTGCCAGTTTTGCATAGGTATGGTGACCCACGTGGATATTGACAAGTTCGTGTTTGTTAAAGACTAAAGAGGCACTAAGACGAGTCTTCAAGCCCTTCCTCGATACATCGTTTCATTTCATTGGACAAATACACAAATCCTGTACTTTACCTCTTTTAGGGGCTTTTTATAAAACTACCTTGGAATATATTTATTATCAGAGCATCGCTTGTTCGTGCTATATTATCAGTACTGCGGGCCAGGTGTCGCATATCGTATTGTGAGGTACCCTGCATTCCAACCCCTGTTAGATTATACATTTACTCTATTATAACAAACATACCACACCGCTTTCTAATTAGACAACTCGCCGAGGTTAAACAGTAACTTTTGTCTTTATAATTAGTTAATAAATAATTCCACTAATGCTTTATAGGTTAGTCCAAGGCCATTTAACCACGACTTGTCACTATGGTCACTACCGATAAAATAGTTTTATGCTGTTAATCATCCCCCATATTTGTGCTTTTTAAAAAAATCCTATTTATGGTTTTATTGTATCAGTGTTTATAGCAGATGCCAATTTGCAAAGTCCTTATAAGGGCGTTTCTCAACATATTAGATCAACAGGGAGATAAGGGAGAGATAAAACAGAGGAAGAATAGAGTGACATGTAATAAACAATAAAGAACACACGAAGAACATTACAGACAAGACATGGGTACACGATAGTTGCTGAATTAGCAAGAATTGACGTGGCATGTGGGGTTACCGTGGGACGATGCTTTGTCCTGTAAAATTAAAGATGCAACTTTGCAAACGTGGGTTTTGATGTTAAGAGGCTACCGGGACATAAGGGAGCCTGCTAATAACATCTCCATTATGTAACAGAGCAGAGGAACTGCGGTTGAAGTGGTTGCGTCACATTTAGAAACTTGGGCTGCGAGCAGCACTGTGCGGGCCAGAGCACTTGCGATCTCAGGACCTGATGCGGCCGCGGAGGAGGGCAAACTGGGACCGGGCGAAACGGCTCCGTTTCTGCGTGAGTGTTGTGCATCGCGCGAAGGATAAACGCGTCACTTCCGTCGTCCGTCACGCGGCGCTGGACCACGCCCTCTAATAACGCATAACGGTCCGAGCCATCAAGTGTAGACCACACAATAAAAATGTAATGTAAATCGATGTGTGTAATAGAGGCTTACTTCCTTTTGGCAGTAGGTGGTGCTATCACTTCATACAGAGTAATAAATCTGTTCAGGCCAAAAACACAGTTTCACTTCAGATTGTATAAATCTTTCACCTTTGCAGCAGTCTAAGACATCAAATGAATCTTTGGCCACTGACACTGACATTTAAGCAAACTGACAACACTGAGAAAGAGAAATATGTACAAGTCTAACTAGCTATTAGCTAGTTAGCTTCTTTTCTGGCTAGCTAACCAAAGCTAGATCAACAAAATAAAACTTGAAATATAAAACAGTATATACTTAATATACTGATTGATATGCATTTGATTTTCTTTATCCAGAGTGTTAGTATGGCTGGTCGCAATCATTTCAGAGTTAAGGTTGACATGTTCATAAAGATGCTGCATGAAGAACAGGATGAGAAAATTAGGAGTCAATTCCTGGTCTTGATTCCGAGTCTGAAAACTCTGATGCTGAGGACCTAGACTATGTTCTACATGATCAAGCGCGGTGAGTGTCTTGGAATCCAGCTCTCCTAAATGAAGAAGACTCCTTTGATGATAGAATACTCATCTTCTATGTCAATCAAAGGAGACCCCCCCCCCCAAACAAAAAGCAGTATACTGATTTTCTAGAGATGTGCCGTTTTATCTACTGAAAGATTTTGTCTACTGTTCACATTGAGCAAGTTTCAAAACAGCATTAGGTAGAAGTTGTTCACTTTAATATATAAGGCAATGGAAGAAATCACATCATACAAACACAGAAACCTCAAAACAGTTATCAAAATGTGTCATTAGGCAGCTACAAGTAATTTAAACCCCAATCCCCACCCTGTCCACAATGAAACAAAGCAAAATATTATAAAGTGCTTTCTTATTTAGTTGTTTGCAATCATCAATATCATCAAGGCAAAGTCATTTCCGTTTCCCCAAACGTGAAGCTAGCAGACATTTCAGTCACTAAACAGCCTGCTAAATCACTTAACAGCTCGGTTCAACATTTTTTAAATTTCCGAACCATTCACAGCAGTCAGAATGAACCTGCAATGTTTTAAGAAAGTGTTGATCAATAGCATTTGTTCCCTTGCAAATGTAATATTAAAAAATATATATTCTAAAAAGCATCCAGCAGTTGGGTCACACTTCACTGTGAGTCAGCATCTTTCGCCTCCTACTGAGCAGTTAGTTCTTCCCTCTAAAGAGACAAAGAAAAAAGTGAATTATTCTTCAGTTGAATTTCAGTTCACTGAATACCAATGTCAAAGAAAGACAAGTCACTTAGAGGGAATTTTGATTTTACAGACTGCATATACAACAGTAAACCACAGACTGCATACATCAAACTACATGCCATCAGCTTAACTGCATGCGACAACATGCAGGGGACAACATAAAAAAGTTAGTAACTGCATAAGGGATGAAGTGTAAGAATATTAATCAAAAGACAATGATGAAACAAGCTGCAAATACAACAAGCTGCAGGAATAAAGAAATTAAGTTAATGGTTTTGCATGGCCGAGTGTGGCTGACAAGTTATTTTCAATCAACTAGAGACACCTAGTGGTCAGCTGATGAAAAATACAATACTGTTCTTTTTATTTTATCACACTGACCCTGGAAATGTAGGAGTTAAAATGTTTAAAGAAAAGAAAAAATGGGATGAAAAGAAACAGGAAAGATGAGAAAAGGGCACGGTGGTAAAGCCAACAATGTCAAATGGCTAGAGAGATGCAGAGAAGAGATCTGGGTTAGAGGGAAGCACACCTGGCAACAATGGTTCCCTGGAGTCCAAGACCTGGTGAAGAAGCGACATCAGAATTGTATGTTGAATTTGCGGCTGATTGGCCGTATTCACAGAATACAAACGCTGCTGTGGTCGTTAGAGACGACTGAGCTGAAATTATGCAAATGTCACGTCCATAGCTCATTTCGGGTCATGTCAAGTCACCTCAGACTAAAGAGTATGCAAATCACATACGTCTTTTCCTTGTACTTTCAATTTGTCAGGGAACGTGCTTTTGAACAGGTCTTACTTCCTCATGTGTGTTCACAAAGACCAAATAATGTTTTGTAGTTTGAATTTACAGATTTGTCAGAAGACAATGTATGTGTGCCCGTGTTCCCATGAGCTAACAAGAGCGAGAGAAAAAGAGCACGCGGCGTCAGGATGGACTGAATGAGCGCAGCTATGTAGAACAATGTTACCAATTTTAGAAAAGTATCAGACATTATGAGGTGATCTATGATGATATTGTGACGGTGAATACAAACAAATCAAGCGTAAAAATGCATTTAACCTAAGGGGGTCAGAGACGTCCTTCAAATGTAGCCCAGGACATAGTTAGGTTCAGACATCTAAAACAATGTTGCCACGTGTCCCAGGCCACCTCCGAATGTGGTCTGAGTGATCGGATCTCAGGACGGATGTTAGTACCAGGTCTGAACGAGGTTTCAGTACCTCAGTCTGCAGAGAGCTGCACATTGAAGCTTTCTGTTATATGCTGTGGGCCGTGCAGTAGATAAAAGATGGTTTAAAGCATTTGTCGATAGAACCTTCACAGTCACAAGTGAGTTCACATAACTTTCAACATCAGGGAAAAAGTAAAGAAACAACACAGAGAGGTGCCTGAATATCATCTCTTGAGGTTGCTATTCAATCCTGACTTTTTTCCCCCTCAAAGCTTATGTCATAGATACAAGAAATCCTTAATACATCAAGCACAGCTACTGTGCCAACCCTTTATAAAAACACTCAATTCTCTATCTGGTTCCCTCACCTCATAAGTGGTCCCTGCCCAGAAGTGCTTCATCTCTCCCCGGCACCCAGCCACCACAGCGGAGGTGATCAGGGTGAAGGGCACCAGGTAGAGGAGGGCAGGCTGACCCATCCCTGACAGCAGCATGACGACAAAGGTCAGGATCATTCCGAGCAGATAGGCTACATGGCATAAGAGAGACACACAAACACAGAAGAAAACAAACACGAAAAACTTGAAGCTTTCAGCTCATTCAAAGACAATCAAAACTTGAAACCAGGAAGTTAATCAGTAATCTACTTAATATGGGGAAATTAATAGACCAGCAACACCGCGTTTACAGCAAGGTCAACATTTTACTGTGTTCATATAACACACTCTGTAAAAGAGCTATTTCAATACAACAATTGAAAGTATTTGGGAATGTAATTAAATTAAATCTAAGGTCAGTGTGACGAGTGCAATAACAACATGTAATAACTTAATATGAGCAATATGAAATATAAACAAATTAATAACAAAAATGTATCCTCACATATTAAAACCTGTGCTTAGGAGGGCTATAAACCAACAATTACCTGAATAAAATGTAACATTTTAAATAAGTTTCAAACAAGATTGCATGTGTTAATGCAAAGTGACGAGTAGAGTTAGGACAAGACAATAATGGTTTCGCTAAGGGGTACCTATGCAGCAGCTGACAAAGTAGATCTTCTTAGTACTGTTGATCCAAACATCAAACCTGCTGCAGTAGGCCACCAGCAGCCCTGTTGACAAGACAAATGCAGACATGCACACAGTATGCCTTTATCTTTTGTGCAAAGAACAGTATGCGTGTCATATTTTTCTTTTTGCATTGAACACTTCAGAGGAAAGAAAAGAAGACTAAGTTTATAAAACGTGTACACCAATTATATATGGCTCTAATATATATATATATATATATATATATATATATATATATATATATATATATATATATATATATATATATATATATATATATATATATATATATATATATATTAGAGCCTAGTTCACTCTACACGATTTTTTTGCCTGATCTAGCTGAGATCTGGCGACGATAAGGAGCATCATTTGTTCTGGAATGTATGCACCATGTGTTTAGTTTTTCTTTCTTTGAACCACTGACAGCTCTAATCTGCTCCATCTAACCTGAAGTTCATACTGTAGTTAAACTAACTGGTGTCAGCAGCCACTGTGGTACTCAAAATATTTACCATCAACAGTTTAAGCACCCACTTGGTGACAATTTGACCTCACCTGGAACAATGATGTCTCCGTAACCCAGGATGGAGAACTGCATCCCACACAAGTTCTGAGCCCAGGCTGAGAACCGTGGGACACGCATCACCACTGGCAGCTGAGAACATAGAAACATTTTAGATGTTGTCTGTGACAGCAGAACGGTGAGTGAACTGTTGTGTGTGTTAAACTGACTCAATCTGGCTGCAAGGTCTCCACTTCTTATCAATTTCAAAATTTTTTGTAATGAACAATATAAACAACAGCAGTAGTAATGCTCCAGCCAAACACAAGCATGCACTTCTACCTCTTATTTCACAGAAAGAAAACAGCAAACATAAACTACTGCAGGAGAAACACTGAGAAACTCCATTTATCCTGAAATAACATACTATGCCTTTCTGCAAGCTCATAAAGGGAAAAATCATAGGTAGATTACATAAGGGTCTTGCTTTCATAAGGCAGCTAATGGAATAACAATTTGTCCTGCAGGTTACAATATGTATTTCTTAGTTTCATGTTTTATCTCCCATTAACCAAACTTTAATAGTAGGTTTGTTCCCTGTGTCTCTGAATTGACTTAGCACCCACAACTTGAAAATCTTATATTTGAAAAAACACTCAAAGACCTGGTATTAACATCCATCCTGAGATATCTGATCAACAAGTACACAGCTGGTAGTACACGTGTTCACACCTGGGATTAAAACGTGTCCTTAATGTGTCTCCTGTGACCACTTGTGATTGGATCTGCACTCTATATGCACATCAACACGTCCGTCATTTCTGTCTCACTGTGTTTGTGTGTCTGCACGAGCAAGCGGTAGAGAGAGAGAGAGAGAGAGAGAGAGAGAACAGTCAGGAGGCACTGAATGAATCTTGTGCAGCTCTGCTGTGAATCAAGATTTTAGCAATTTAAGAAAAGTATCAGTCATTGGTCGGTGTTGATACTGCAGCAGTGGCCACAAACAATTCAACATAAGGGGAGTGATTAATTCAGAGAGAAACTGTAGTGGGCCAAAGGCACAGCGGGAAAAAAAAGGTGGCCACATGTGTCAGACTGAGTGGTCTGAGTGATCAGATCTTACATTCGGGATTTGGGTGCGTTTAGACTCGTACTTCGACTGGAGCTGACCACTTGTGATTGGATTACTCAGGACGGATGTTAAAACCAGGTCTGAACTGGTTGTAAGACCACTCTCCCATTCAATGCTAGTGAGGACACTCACTGGCATAGTGCATTCCCTAGCCCCTTACCCTAACCTTAACCATCACAACTAAATGCCCAACTCTTACCCAAACCTAATTCTAACCCTAAAACCAAGTCTTAACCCTCAAACAGCTGAAAATGGTTCAGAAAGTGTTGACTGTAGGCTCAAAATGGCCCTCACAAAAATATCTCTATAAAAGTAGGATTCTGCTCATGAGAATGTATATGAGACCAAAATATCTACAACCCCTACTGCAAGATCTAACATTATAAAGAGAGAGGAGGGTTAACAAGTCATGCCTTACTTTCTCAGAGGGAGCGTGGGGTTCAGCAGGGACCTCCACCATGTTACCTTGCGTCTATGACAGAGCCCACCCAACCCCAGTGCACAGTTAATCAGTCAGTCAATTAAACAGTCCCCTCCGGTCGGCAACAACAAGCAGAGCAGATCAGCCAGGACGTTAATAAAGCTGGTACAAACTCGACAGGGAAACAAGCTTAGCTTTTTAACTAGCTGTGACTGAGATGACCATCACAAGATCAAAAACATCTGCTCACCTCCTGAACACAAATTTACTCCACAAGTAAACACAAATAAAGCAGTGAAAAGAATGAATGTGGAATCTGATCTTTTCGCAAATATTTGGAAAAATGCTTGAAAAGACAAGGGTGGAAATCAAGGGAAATTACCTTCTCCCCAGATGCATCTGGGCCCAGTGCAACCTGCACCATGATGCTAACACCATTCTGTTGACAGAGAATGATCCCAAACATTCATATGATGTCACTCATCTCTTTATACAGACAGAAGATTGTCAGCCAAAAATTGAAAACAATCCTTATATTTATAAATATGTTACTTAGTCCAATTACATCTATTACCATCTATAAAAATGGTCGTAATTCCTGAACAGTTAATGCAATATTTTTGTTAAACTTCTTGATTAAAGCTGAAAGTCTACACATCAACCACATCATGATGGCTTTGTTTCAAATCAATGTTGTTGGAGTAAAGAGGCAAAATTATGAAAATTGTGTCACTGTACAATATGTGCGGACTTGACTGTGTGTGTACTCTTCCATCTGCAAATCCTTACTTACAGACTCTAATAAAGCTATTCCATATAAGTCTAATAAAACATTTTGGTGAATTCTTTAAATCTTGGGGCAACAAAGGGTTAAGAATTAAAAGAGGAAATACATAAGAATGGCAAAAACTAAAAATCTTCTCTATTTCAAATCAATGGTAGTTAAGAATGTAGAAAAAGCCCTGAGAGAATACATTCTTACCTTGGTGAAGAATGGAGTAATGAAAACGAAGAAGACGTCATACACAAGCAGGAGGCTCAGCAGAATAACACAGATCTAAGAGACAAAAAAAGAAATAAAAAAAATTCAAGCTCGACACCAGAGGTGATAAACCTGAAAGAAACACGTATTTTAGCATTGCCCTGCTTGATCACAATCGCATTATTGGAAATTACACAACAGGACATAAATATGTTTACATTAAATATTAGAGCACATTCAATGTGGATTTTTGGGGGCTGACGCTGATATTAGGGAGCAAAACATTTCTGATAATAGATACATTTGTATATAAAAAAACATCTGCAACAATTCTAAAGATGTCATTATTTAATTATTATGACAAAAAAATGAATTGAGGCTTGACAATTTAAGGTTTAACCATAAGATTTATTATAAACAACTATAATAATAAACAACTACAATAGATTATATAAAGCTTGAATAGAGACATTAAATGTAAGTTAACTTAAATTGTAAACATAAATGCAAATTGTCTTGCTGTAAAATAGATAATAATAAAAGTTTGTATATTGGCGAATATCCACAAACGTAAACCCTGATAAAAAATATGTCTGTAGAAAGGCCAATATAAATGTCGGGTTCTATCAAACATATACAGTGTATAGCAAGTAAAACTTCTCCTTATGCTTAACAAAGTTCAAGCAAATGATAAAAGAACAGCTACCTTGAAATTGGATAGAGAAATTGTCTTCATGAAGTTGAGGCAGAAAGCAACGCCGAGCAGGTCCTGCAAGATCCAGATCCACCTACAAGGGCACCAGAAATTAAATGAAGTTAAACTAGGCAGTCCAGGTGTCCTCAGCCTGTTGTATAGAGCAGAGAAAGAGGGTGCATCTGAAGCTGCTTTCAGACATGCAGTGAACTTCAAACTTCCTCTGTATCTTCTCCGGAAACGCAGTGTAGTGATGCTTGAAATTAATTGGGTTTTACAATGTCAAAAGCACTATGATGAGGGTGTGTAACAGATCAATTTAACCAACAAGCATTTCCTGCTTTGCCACCAAAACAGTCTCTGGTGGTGGAACAGACATGCGTGAGTGTGAGAGTTTAACAGACAGAGGGACTGTGGATGAATGTCTTGTGTGCCTCGACATTACCTGTCTTCATTTCTGTTGACTCCCCAGAACACAGCAATGCTAATGCACACAGCAGCCAGTATGAGAGACCTCACTGAGAAGTTCCAATTTCGGATAGAGAAGCTAGAGAAAGAAACACACTCAAATAAACAAAAGCTTTCAGCTACAGACATGGTGTGTTAGGAGAAGAAAGCCGGAAACAACTCATTTTCACATTTCCCCCCCCGACTGTTACCACTATGTCTGACTTGTTTAGTGCTTTGTGTAATGTTTTGTGTTGTCTGTATATAGTCTTTGTTGCTCATACCTCACAGTGCCACAGCCAATTTTTTCCATCACTGCATCGAGACAGCTGAACAGTGCAGAGGCACATGCCAGGCAGAATATTGCAATAATGATGTAAACTGGGGATAAAAGACAAACAGAACACAACAATGAAACACTGGATAATGTTAATTCTTTGAATATAGAGCTGTTTTCTCATCCCACTAACCAAGGACATTGTAGAAGAAATACATGAGGACCAGCATCCCACACATCATGGCGACAAAGATAACCACTTTGAGAGGAGAGTACAGGGAAAGCTCTCCGCTGTCTGCTTTGCTTTCTCCTACTTCCACCGGTGTACCACTATTCAAGCGATCTCTGCCACAAACACAAACATATGAATTGTTTTTGAGTGCATTGAATTCTTTTAGTATTTGAAAACTGTAGTTTTTGCAAAAGAAGAGTTCGTAAGCAGGATTTATAGTTAGTGAACTAATTGCAGGTTTAACCCTTGGTTTTCATGGTGGTAGTTGACTTCTTACTGGGGTAAATTGCCACGGTAACTAGTATGCTAAATACTTATCCTGCTCCGAAGAAGATAACTTTCAAATGATCAACAGATCAACACTTCACAAAGCATGTTCTAATGAACAATCAATTATTTTGGAAAATACCATCAAAATTTGTAGAACCATGGAAGGCGATAGGCAGACTGTGAAAGGGTTAGTTTGGATTCATGAACAAACCTCTTTGGCCATTTCTTTTTTTTTTTTTCTAACGTGACCTACATGTACCCCAGAGCAGAAGCCCCATACTTGTGTATTCTTTGTTTCAGCTGAACAACTACTGCGCTTTTCTGTCACATTTCAATACGTCCACATTTAAAAGGTAGGGTTGAAAAGTTGTTTCTGAAACACTTTTTGGCTTATTTGTTGAAATCTTCTTCACGTCCAGATAATAATTGATCGTCTGAGAAAAAAAAACATTTAAAAAAAAAAAGCTGGTGGCCCTGGCTCCTTAGTGAGTCCTCAGCCAGAAAGGCATACACTGCTGAAGCAGAGACGAGTCAGAAATCAGAACTTAGAGAGTGAGTCGACAGTTGTCAGGCAGTGCGAGTTCATGTGTTTTTCGGGGCGTAGCTTTGACGAGAAGGTCGATGGGAGGGGGTGGGCTGTATCACCTCTCACATGCCCCACTCCAGTAGCCGCCCAATGTGTTTGGTGCGTTATTTTTACTTACTACTGCAGCGCCCATTCTAAACCTGCCTGTTTGGACTTGGCTGTTTGCAGTTCTCTTTCTGAAACTGTAAAAGCGACCTGCAGTAATTGAGCCCCAGCAAGTAAAGACCAACTGCTAGACTCAGTTGATGGGAGGGGGTGGGATGTATCACCTCTCACATGCCCCACTCCAGTAGCCGCCCAAGGCAACTGTGACAATGGCTATCAGTAGGATGACTGCTATGCTTGGATCAATCTTGGAGGGAGCTGGAGCATACAGCTTCACCGTCATCCCTTCACCAATCACCTGAGGACATGCACAGAGATTCATCAAATCAACCTTTGTAAAGTGGGAGGTTATAAGACCTAATACAATAGCACCAGTAAAGGTAAAGACTGCCTGACCTGCTGTGCATCCAGAAAATCCCTGTACCTCATGAGAGCCAGAGGAATGTGAACCTTTGTGTACTCAGATTCATTGACTGATGGAGTGATCTGAGAAAAAAAATTGTCCGGATTTTTTATGAATACAGTTATTTAAATTGAAAAAGAAACAACACTTTGTTTAACATAGAAAATATCTATAAATAAAATGGACACCCCCCAAATCTAAGCCACTGTTGTGCCACTTCCCAATTTCTGAATCACTTCTGCATGTGTATCTACATGTTACACTTTAGCACACCAACACCAGTATTATGATCAGGGACAGACAATTTGTTAACAATTTCAAACACAGTGGCACACATAAGTGTCCAATCACATCCCCTTGCACAATTGACAAAAAACAGTTGGATGTAAATGTCCTACCAATGTTTTGTTGCTGGCAATTAGCAAAGTGGTAGCTCTGAGGCCCTGGGCAACCAGAGCTTTCTGGCTGAAATTACAGTCCCCCCTCATCACCACTATTGCTTTGCCCTGAACCACACCTGGACTGACCCCTGAGCTGTCACATAGCGTAGTGGACGTCAAATTCACCAGCGGAAACTGGGTCTGGAAAAGCAAAGACAAGTTATTTCACATAGTAAGACGAGGAAGAAAAGAAACAATTTTCCCCATCAAAACAGCTTGGAGGTTAAATGACAATGAGTGTTAAACACAATTAAGTGAACACTATTTGACTATTTATTGTGGAACATTTAAAAAATAAACCCAAATATGAAATAAAAGAAACTAAATGGAAGCCAAATGGCTTGAGAAGCCAATGAAAGTCAGTGATACTTGTGACACTCCCAACAGAATAGTGCATAAAACCCGGTTTGAAAAACTTACAGCAGCATCGAGGGTTTGTGACAGTGGGGTCCAGGAGTGATTGTGGACGATGCAGTACTCTCTATCTATTATTCCATTTGAAATGTGCAGAATCGCTTCTTGGCAGTTTATCTGCTGGGAAAGGCAAGTTGTCAGTCTCACATTTACTTTATAAAACGGTTTTGAGGACAATATCTGAACACAACTACAAATGCTAAAAGGAGTGAACAGAAAGCCACAGATCTGGCCTGACAAACCACTGACATATGCTCCATCCAAGTGGGCATGTGTTTGGTGCGTTGTTTTTACTTACTACTGCAGCGCCCATTCTAAACCTGCCTGTTTGGACTTGGCTGTTTGCAGTTCTCTTTCTGAAACTGTAAACGCGACCTGCAGTAATTGAGCCCCAGCAAGTAAAGACCAACTGCTAGACTCAGTCCACAGAACCCTGAACCCCCGCTGCTGCACTACGAGCGGCTCAGTGAAGCTCGTTTAACAGAACCCTGAACTGGAGAATCAGCTGCTGTCGTCATGGGTCCCAGCAGTCGGTGCTACAACAGAGAGGTGGCTGTCTCAAAGACAGATCGAGCAAGAGTCAATTAAGTAATACTGTTACAACTGTTGCTGGTTGGACAGCTAACAGCCATGTCTACAATTTAAGATGGAACATTTAAAATAGACACCACTAAGGGATCAACTTCTGCCGAACCTCCGTTTATACTTCGGGAATAAGTTAGCGACCTAGGAGTTTTTTTTGATTTCGGTTTCAGAACACCGCGGCTAGCATTAGCTCGCTACAGCTAGCATTAGCTCCCACAGCACCCACTTGTCTGGTTGTGTATCACACGTCCTTCTGACACCCAGACGAGCCCAGTGCCCCGACCCCACACTGGAGAAACATGTTAATTAGCTAACAGTGGCTCCAGCTAACGTTAATTAGCCTCACCGGGCCCGCTAACACACAGCTAAGTCCAGGGCTTATGGTCGCCAGCTTAACTTACCTGCGAAGCCACGAAAACAACCAGCAAAGTGACGGTTTTCACAGCTCTCTCCATTGTGATATCACTGGCTTGTCCCAGAGGTTTGGAGCTTTAGCATCAATAGTCTGATTGTAGGTGTCTCTACTTATTTTGTTCGCTGGGTTCCTCGCATATTCACGGCAGTGGATTCGCTCGGTGCTACTTCCTGTTTTTGTCCCGTGACTCCTGACGCGCTGTTGGATGTATTTCTACATGGATGAATTCATTTATTAGTGCATTTCCACGTGCATTTCTTCTTTGTATTTCTACATCTATTTATTCATATCTGTATTTCACATGTATTCATTCATTTATTTCAAATTTTCTACATATATTCCTGTATTATTTCTGCATTTTTTAAATTTATGTCTGTATTTCTCTGTATTAATGAATTCATTTATATAGTTATACATTTATCTATATGTGTATTTCTTAATTAATTCGTTTATATATTTATTTATTTGTATATTTCTAGATGTAATTATTTTTGACCTCACACTAACTGACCCTCCACTGGTTTCTTGTCACCACACTTACCTGGTTTTACTGAATACAGATGCCGGGCCTATATTTTACAGGAGCCAATAAATTACCAATGTTAATTTCATTAAATGTTTTCCTAAAAACATGTCTGTACTGACAGAACAAACAGTACGATTTTAATGTCTGATCTATTTGTATTCCCATTACATGCATGTTGAGTAGTGTGTAGTATGACGTTATCACATGAATCCCTTCATAGCATCCTCTAGTCTGATTCTATCTATATCTACATGACTCGTTTTACATATTGTACTCCATTGTCACGTTTCATGGCCTCTCGCTGAATATTCCAGCCTCATTAATGCATGAATAACAGAAATCCAATCAACACCATTCAGTGTAAAGTGACCAAGGCTGAAGATAAATCTCATCATGTTGTTAGTGGTGATCCACCATGCGGTGTCATCAAGCACAGTCCTCAGCTCTAATTAGCTAATGGCCTAGCTGCCTGCTTGACCGAGATAAAATCAGATGCTTGTTGAGCCTGATATGTCCAATTCCTAAGATTTACATGACTGCCCTTTCCATGGACAGCTGGAAATGTTGAAAGTCTAAAACAATATCAGAGCTTTAATGCAGATACGCAAATCAGCTCAAGTGAAGATTGTTTTCACAATTAGTACCAGTGTTGCGATATTTGGCTACATACCTCGTTACGGTGGGGGTTTAACTGTAATTAGTGTTGCCATGTTAACAACAATGTGGAAATGTGCCCAGCTCAGAACCTGTAATTGAGTCTGGTTTAACCAGATTATCTAGCAGCAGTTATTTTAATTTCCTTTCACACATGCAGAATCCATTTTAATGTTATCTCTGCCTTTTTCAATTTATCTTTCTATATATTAGTAAAGAATATCTGTGAATCTGTATTGCATGAATGTGATCTTCACAGTATGGCAGAGGAAGCCAAAACTAACCATATGGAGATGGATTGTCCACCATACAGAGGGACTTCCTGACACCAAAGTCTGTCACATGTTCAGCTAACACTCACTTGTTAAATTAAGCATATAAACTTTATTAAGAATAAATCATAAACACATAAATCATTTAGATTTTAAAGCATTTTGCATGTGCCTGACACAGCACTTTGTTTTTTACATGATAGAAAAGGATTCAATCAGTTGATACATGATGACGCTCTTTACACAGATTTCCCTCATTCTCCACTGTAACAGAGAGTAAATGCTGGTGGACAAATGATTGTCCACCGTACAGAGGGACTTCCTGACACCAAAGTCTGAGATAAACAGCCACTACCTTGCTTCGTTTGACCCTGACCCGAACAACCAAATGTTCAAAACGTGGCTAGATTTTAAATGTGACAGTTATCTAAATGAAGCATCCTCAAACCCCCTGGTTACTGCACTGTATAGATACTAACTGTCATGGTGCTTGCTATGCATTTTGAGCATGCAGTATTGCAGATTTTTAAGTAGTAGTACATTTTGTTTATGTCCTTTTCTTTTCATCAGTTTTTTGTGTTAAAATCCACAATATGTTCAACAAAAAACTGCAACACACACAGACCTTCATTTAGTGTGTATTTTCTTTTATTCCATCCAACTTTCAACAAAAAACAGTACCTCTATCCTTCCTTTTTCTTGCCAAGCTTAAAAATGTAATTCAGTGTGAACTGAGAGCACTGAGTTGTGTTGGGTCATGACCTGGCTTCAGGAGCTCAGGATGAACGAAGCCGGACGACTAGGCTGACGAATAACAGCATGTTTTGGGTCAGTATGTTCTCTTCTTTCCCGGCTGTAACTTGAACACCACATATTGAGCCAACGTAAATAGAAACCTGGGAAATTAATCCATTGCAATACACACAACTCTGCAGCAGGCAGAGGCAGGACGTAATGTAATAATTCTGCTGCAGAGATCACATGTTTTTGTTTAACATCAACTTCCTGTGGCCAATAAAGGAGTAACTGTACAAACTATATTGTAAATATCTTATTGTTCAAATTGCGCAATCCTTTTCTTGAGTTCCTCAAATGTGTAAACCTACTTAGCAATAAACCCAGATTCTGATTTTGATTCTTAGGCAAAGAACAATTCTGCAAATTAGTTAGAAAATATCCTTAGATTTTCTCACCATATAAGTGAGACATGTGAGAAGGTACGAAGACAAACATAATTCTACTCCTAATATATATACTGTAGCACATTCATGCACAAGACAGATTCACATTAGAGTTCATACAAATAGAATTCCTGTTAGAATTAAAAGTAAATTAGGATGTGCATGAACGTCTGGATGAAGTGAAAATGACGAGTAAAGTTGTATAACGCTGTACACTCTAGATATTAATAGTTGAACTTGAAAAAATCTTCAGCTCACTAAAAACATCAGTGCTGGGTCCTTTAAGTGCACTGGAGTGTTAGTTCTGAATGTTTCCTGAATAACAAATGGATGTAAATAAGAAGGAATGTGAATGCAGACACGAACACTTTTGCCAAATACAGACCAGTGTAGAGCGTAAACTAAAAAAAAAAGACAGACCACCCAGCCTCAGGGCACAATTACTCATCCGAATGAAATCACAGTCCAGCACATAAACTGACAAACAACAACAACAACTGTTTTTACTGCCATAAAATCTATTTCTTTTCAACTAAAAAGAAGTGATTTAGGATTTAAAAAAAAGATTAGTTTGAAAGATTGACGGGTTTGTTGTTCCTGTACATCACTCAAAATTAAATCAAAATTATGACGTGTATCATGATGTGTATCTTATATATCAATGTGTGATTATGATAGGTATTTCATATTTATATATTTTTTTATCTGCTTTCTTTTTCCCTTTTTTAGTCCTATGTAAAGTGTGTTTACATTGTTAAAAGCACTATACTATTTTTCTTCTTCTTCCTAATATTATTATTATTATTATTATTAGGCCTATTGATAACAACTTTGGTTAATAGTGGTAAATAAGGAATTGATCAACCATATGAGATGGAGGAGACAGCTAGGCACCTTTCCTCCACGTCTTGGCCTGTGTTCAACTTTCAGTGAAATGTTGCCATTGAAAAAAAAGAGTTAGATTCACTCAGACATATTCATGAAATCTCAGTCACCTGTGTGACCAGACAAAGTAGATGACTCTCATCAGGGCAAAGTGCCATTGAAACACATTTGTAGAGAAATGAGAAACCCTCATAGTTTGCCACACATTTGTGCTAATGGGTTTTACTGGAGGAGAAAACAAGTTGATGACTGTAAATGGGACATGAGATACAAGCTGATGCACTCTTCTCTGTGTGGTGAATAAAAAGACAAGAGTCGGCTTGATGAAGCATCGCGTTAATTCATGCAAGGCACGGAGTCATGTGCTCAGCCGCCATAAGCTGTCAGTTACTGATAGCTTTATAGGTGCTCGTCAGTCACCCACCAATCACAGCCCATTCTTTCACCAAAGCGATCCCTTTAAATACGACCTCATCCTCACTGATCCCTGCTCAGCTACACTGCCACTCACGGCCTGCTGCCCGGCAACTTGCCTCCACCACCCCAGCCTCCACCTTTTAGCACTGAGTCCATACATGATCGTGGTAAACGATATTCATCTTGAACAAATGTATCTTGCCTGCTACGCCCACCGGGGGGTTCTGCACATGTTCCCTGTTTTATCTTAGCATGCTGCTTGGCTAATCCAGGGAACATCCAAAGAATGGAGCCATCCGCGCCGAGCATAACTGTATTCCCATTGTGCATGAATGGGTAAATCATGACAAAGTGTTCCTGACTGAACTTTACTGAGCACAAAGACCGGACACAGGAGGCAGCAGTGATACTGGCTTTGTCCGAAGGTGATAAACAGTGGTGGAGGGAACATTTTACTAAAGTACAAGTACAAAAAAAATGTACTCAAGTAAAAGTAAACGTACCACATTAACCTTTCTACTTGAATAAAAGTAAGTACTTATTTTTGAATGTACTTAAAGTATTAAAAGTAATTGTACTTGTTGAGTGTAACCTATTCTCTAATGCAATTGTCCACTACATCATTAACTGTCTGCTGTATGTTCTGATGCTGCTGAAACACTTGCATCATATTAATGGCTGAGTTTTTTTTATACACCAATACAGACGTTTTTTTCATGATTAATACAGATACGTTTTAAATTATCTATCAGTCAAACCTGATCCTCTTTCTTTGCTCTTCGTTGCGGCGCAAATATTGGACAGAAGTGTCAAAGTGTCGTTTAAACATTCTAAACACTTTTATACGACAGCTTCCATGTTTTTTCCACATTCAGACTGAAGTTGGAACAACAACTCAACAACTCTGAGCTTGTGAATGTTCAGTATGGTTGCTCTGTTTTCTGCACAGATTTCATTAATACCAGTCTCTACATTCCTGCAGCAGACAGACTTGACTTTGTTTTTATCGCAGACCTGCTCATGTTTCTCAAAGAGAATATTATGTTTTCAGCAGCCCTGAGACACTCTGCTGCCTGAGTCCCGTCTCATGTATCATGTCTTATGTTACAGTTAAGTTTACATAGCACTGACACCATCTGAGCTGTTTTGTTATTATGAGAGCGGTTCTTTTTTATTATTATTATTAATATTAAATCTGAATTATTGAATGAAATGTATTGAGAGAAAAACCCCTCCATGGTTCTTTTCTTTTCGGACGAGTCAGTGAATGTGGAGTTGGTGACAGACCACACCCCGGAGGTCTGTCCTGCTGGGCTCTGATTGGTTTGCAGATAAAGGTGGAGCGGACGCAGAGCGGACACAGGACAGCGGAGGAGCTGCACAGATGTGGTGGTTGAGCCTGACGCCTTCCTCATCTTACAGCTGCTGGGCTCTTTTTCTTTTTTTAATACTCGGGGTTCCAAACCTGCGCATGAGGCTCAACCCGCAGCTTCCACAACACACGCACGTGAGTTAGTCTCTTCTTTGGTTGCTGTGATTGCTGTACTCTGTAATTACAGTGAACTGTGTTTAGTATCCACTATACATTATATTTGCACATGTGGCCATCAAATAATTAGGGTTAACTCGACCGTTTAGATTCAATCAAACGCTTCAATCTAAAATGTGTGAATGAGAGATGCAGAATAATAAAATGTCTTTAATAGTTAATGTTCTGCCTGTATTCACACATTACAGATATTTTAACGAGTTTCTCTTAAAAAATCTAAAGAATTATTAATAACAAAAATGGCAAGTTTCATATTATTCATACCATTGACATGATTTATGCTATCTGATGTTCGTGTCCCTTCATGTTTATGACTATATGGCTCCTCTTTTTGATTAAATAAGGTGAGATGTTTCTAACAGCTCATCCTGAATCCATAAATCTGTATGAGTTCATTGCTTTTCTCATCATATGATTAAATGAGGAGGTGCAGTGATAAGCAATTTAGTAAAATTATTTTAAACCCCAGCTGCTGCATGAATATTGCTTAGTGAGGCTGTAGATCCAATTTAGTTTCAATGCCATGCACAAAGTGAAAATAGTAGAAATCTCATATATGTCTCAAAAGGCTTTTTTAGTAGAAGTGCTGCTTGTAGAAGGAACCCAGTGTCATATACAGCAATACAGTATCGTGCTGTGCATTAGGCTACTAACTAATAAAACACAGACACACTTTTTTGGAATCAAACATTCAATGAATTGACTTGTATATTTATTTGGAAACACTTTTGTTAGTGAAGAAAAAATGACCTATATTTGAATTTTACTGTTGTCAGTCTTTCTAAGAGGACTTCAGGCTTGCAGCTTGTGGTTGAATGTTATTCATGTATTTACTCTAGCAAATGTTGTGTATGCATGTGCATACAAGATAATCTTAGCTAAATGTACTGTATAGATGTTTTCCATGTTCCTCACACTGCATTAGCTCCTTCCTTGCACTTCACTGAGTTGCAAGGCAAATTATGTGTCCATATAAACAAGTTGAATGACCTTTACCAACCACTTGGCCCCTGACTCATCTCAACCACACCTGGTTGATTTCCAAATGATCTTTTACTCTTGTTAACAGCGCTGCTCTTCACGGTGGATGAGCAGCATGTTTCTTCCTCTGTGCGCCTCAGAAAATAAACACCACTCTGTGTGACTCTGCAGTGACCATGCATCACCTGCCAGCAGATCATCAACTCAACGCAAGCTGCAACTGCTCCTCTCCCCCTTCCAACTGGACAGCAGGGGGCGACACCCTGCAGCTGCCCACATTCACCACAGCAGCCAAAGTCAGGGTGACCATTACCTTCATCCTCTGCGCCACGTCGACCTTCTGCAACCTGGCCGTGCTGTGGGTAGCCCACAGCGATGGGAAGCGAAAGTCGCATGTCAGGGTGCTGATCATCAACCTGACTGTGGCTGATCTGCTCATGACCTTCATCGTGATGCCAGTTGACGCAGTGTGGAACATCACAGTCCAGTGGCTTGCTGGGGACCTTGTCTGCAGGCTACTGATGTTTCTCAAGCTGCAGGCGATGTACTCCTGCGCCTTTGTCACTGTGGTGATTAGCCTGGACAGGCAGTCAGCTATTCTCAACCCTCTGGCTATCAACGAGGCAAGAAAGAGGAACAGAGTCATGCTGTCTGTGGCGTGGGCCATGAGCGTGGTGCTGTCAGTCCCTCAGGTAAAGTCATTTAACAACAGGGGACAGAACTAGTTTTAATGAAACAGGTCTTAATTAAAACGTGTATGGTCCAATAAGTGATTACAGACACTTTCTTTGCTCTGATCAATATTTCTGGGTTAAGTTTTCCCTGTTCCAAAAGTAATATTTTCCAACCTTGTAACAAAAATCTATGAAGTGCCCATCCCCAGTCTGAAAAAAAGATTGACCGCATCTGCAAGAACAGCTTCTTGCCAACATTAACATTTATTCACCAGCCTGTGGCTCTTTCATGTTTCTAACAGACGTCACTGGAGGCACTGTGGAATGATATCAAGCTGTGGCGATGCAAGTAATTTGATAAATTCCTCATCGGTTTTGATTTCTACAAGCGAAATGTTCAAAATAATAAGATAAAAGAGGATTTACAGCCAAATAAGCTTGGCCTGATCGTGATCCAGGCATACCAGCATCCTGTAGGCTTTTGTCTTATCGTCCCGGTTAAAAACATGAGATGAGGCTGTTTTGGAAAGAATCAGATGAAGCCTTGCATGCTGTCATTGCTTCCAACTTCTAACTGGATGATTTTACAGAGTGGGAGGATGAATCCACTTCCTGACCACAGATATCAACTAAAACTCTAGAAGAAATCTCAGGACCTGTTATCTGCAAACCAGGAAACATAAAATAAATTGCATCTGCATGATCAAATAGGCGCACAGAAAATAATTCTACTACATTTCATGTCCTGGGACAACCTCCACCACCTATGAGGTTGACCTCAATGGTGACATGGCCACATCCCAACACATACCAGTATCAATGGATGTCACTTCACATGCTTGAAGATAAATAATGCTCCTTTCCCTCCTCAGATATTCCTTTTTCACAACGTGACCATCATTCATCCCGAGGAGTTCACTCAGTGCACGACTCGTGGAAGTTTCGTGAGTCACTGGGATGAAACTGCCTACAACATGTTCACTTTCTCCTGCCTGTTCCTGCTGCCTCTGGTCATCATGATCACCTGTTACACGAGGATCTTCTGTGAGATCTCCAAACGACTGAAAACGGACAACTGTGAGTTTGAATCGAGGCTGATGCTTAGTGGATCGATTTACACTTACTGGCTATCATCTGCAATTAATTAGCGTCTGGGGGTAGACAGTGGATAACTGGGCCAAAACTCTGTTCACATATCACAAAACAGTGATACTTTGTGTAAGTGTTTTAGATCCAGATATTATTATGGCAAATCTCTGATAACAGCTATCTACATATGAATACAAATAAATTAAAAAAAACTATATATTTTCCTGCGGGCAACCAAGTCCTGCTTCTCAAACATGATTGGTCAATCTAGAAACAGGAGACTTCTATCACCTCACCTCCACATTCTGCATATTCACATGTAGAATTATAGAGATCATTCTCATGTAAGTTGCTGCTGCACACAATGTTTGAACTGAATTTATAAGAGCTGTTGTGTGATTTAAGACATTGGTGATCCCTGAATGTAACACTGGACTTGACTTCTGATTGAATACCTATAAACCTAAAAACAAACCCATCGGCCTCAGCTCTTTTGTTTAGTCTTACAATAGCATGACTGTAGTCTGAGAAGCTGGCCCAGCGAAGCTATCTGCTAAACCTTGAGCTGACCACACTATAAACCAATTCTACATGATTTGATCCTGCTGTTACCATCTGGTAAATCAAATGGAAAACTCAGTCGTGACTAAAGATGATCTTTTCTCTAACTCAGCCCGACCAGACTAAACCACTTGAAACCTTGACAGAAGACTAATGTATTATTATTACATTTTTTAAAATATGAATACAATAAGAACACAACATTTTTCACATCTTACACAATACATGTATTGTTTTTTGTATCAAGGCTTTAATAATGTGTTCTTTGTTTTGTTTGTCATCTTGTCTGCCCCCAGTGTCGTCCAATGAGGTGCATTTGCGGTGTTCAAAGAACAACATCCCCAGAGCCCGAATGAGAACTCTAAAAATGAGTATAGTTATTGTCTTGTCTTTTATTATCTGCTGGACTCCATACTATCTGCTGGGCCTATGGTACTGGTTCTTCCCCGATGACCTTGAGGGGAAAGTCTCCCAATCGCTAACCCATATCCTGTTCATCTTTGGTCTGGTCAACGCCTGCCTGGACCCGGTCATCTACGGCCTGTTCACCATTCACTTTCGAAAGGGGCTCCAGAGGTATTTTTGCAAAGCTCCCCCAGCGTCTGACCTGGATAACAACACGGTTATAACTGGATCTTTAACTTGTGCTGCCAGTATTTCACCACTGAAAAGAGAGGTGAGCCCTGCTGCCAGCCAGGAGAAGTTCATAATGTACAGTAGCAATCACAGTAAAGAAGAGTCAACATCACCAAGTGGCAGCTTTTTAACAGCAGACAATAATACAGCTAGAAATGTAAACCAGTCCAGCTCCGACAGCACCGTGTGAGGACAGGAGAAGAGACCTGACAGTTTTTTATAATGTTGTATAACTATATTATTTATTCATCTTTATTCGTTGTCTGACGGTCTAATGTGTGTGGTCCTGTATTCCTTGAACCTTGTCATTTTACCTCAAAAATGATGCTTGTGTATAATAAAATGAAAGAAATTTATATTTCCTATAAGAGGAGAAACTGAAAATGAAATGTTTATGTGCTCTGTATCTTGTGATTTGACATCTTCAATTAAATTAAATGTATCCACTGGGATGAGCGTCTATTTTGAATCTGTTGCTGTTGGATATTTACAATATTCAGAGGCAAAAGTCCAGCGAGCCCGGTGCAAATTGGGTCAAACACATACTGCTGCAATTGTAAACAAAAAAACATTATGCTGTGCAATTTGTCAGTAGATTTCTAATGCAAACACACGTATGTCTCTGTATTGATGTGTAGCAGTTGGATCCCTGAGGGGGCAGCTGTCCACCATCAGTGAAGATGAGTCATATTTCCCAAATGGAAAGGCCAAATTGTGACAAATGAATTTGTGGCAGATATGAGAGATCACTTTAGAACCATCCTCAACTCTTTGCATTTTCATGTTTTGTTGCAGGGTTGCTAGAATCAGAAAGAATGTATAAAACCTTAAGGTATTCACCCAGTAAATATCCTACTGAGCAACATTTATCATACAAAATGTTATCATCATTGATTTGTGCCTCCTTCGTGTTTGAAAAAATAAATATTGCAGCTAGAGCAGGTAAATAATCGGTCATTGCAGAGGTAGTAACAGATGTTCCAGGATTCATGTGGAACACTTCCGTCAGTTTCTGCTGCTGTTGCTATGAGCAATCACAGTTTTAAACAGAAATAAGAAGCTGAATCCATTTTCAAATTTGAGATTGTGTACATTATGTAGTGTCCATCTGTCATTAACACCATGCATTATTTTCCTGAATATTAAATCAAACACACAATCTCAAAATAGAAAATTTATCCCAATTAATTGCTTAGTGTTAATTGTGGAGTGAAAACCACCCATATCTTACTTTCTTATAAACTCTACTACAGGAAAATTGACTATTAAAACCTTAAATTATACCTCAATAGGTTTGAATATTGAAATATTTCACCTATTGAGATACACCAATAATTCTTTGTTGGTACATTTAAGGACACAAAAACAGTGGAAACAGTCTCTATAATAATGTGTACAGAGTTTTATGTTAGTTTTTTGAGTGCTGCTTGTAGCTTCATATTTACCATACAGGTGGTACACCTTTCTGTAGTTCCCTCTCATGTCTAACTCCTGGAAATGTCTTTTTTTTTGTATCAGAAATAATCTCAGAGCTGCTCTTACTAGTTTTTGTATCATTGAACTGTTCAACACATCTTCATCTATCTTTGTAGACAGATGGGTTTCAGATAAACAAACAGCCATCGCTGTCATTTATCTGGTTGATAACTGATGCTGACAGCAGCATATACCAAGCTGTCTGAATGGAGCACAGGTGCTGTCATTATGCTCTCATTGATGTGTGGAGTGTAAAGCTGTTCAATTCAAATGATGTTTCAAGCTGGTATTAAAATCAGTAACAGAGAGATGCCACCGTATAATCTGATACGAACAGTGAAGAGGTAAAACAAATGATGCAACAGTGCAGATAAATCTTTTCAAAAAGAGCACAGACATTTTAGTATTCCCATCATTGTTTGGTCACCAATCTAAACACAAAGAGGGAGACAATGAGGACTAATGACACAGTTGGGCATTGCTGATTGGTTGGAGATGAACAATATGCTGATGACAGGTTAGAATCTTCTGACGGTTTGAGCAAACATCACTACATTTAATCAGATTGCTGTTACTCTGTGACCCAATAAATATGGACATTATTTGGTAGTTGATTGTGCTCTTGTGTATCTCACTGTGTCACACATAAAAATAGAGGTCTCTGCTATGAATACTGCCCACAACTCTTTCTCATGGTCACATAAACCTGAAAAGCACAGTTTTTTCAGGTTTATGTGTACAGCAGTATGTGCACAGTACATTGTACATTGAGTGATATATTTTAATTTATGTTTTCAGTAGAGTCAAAATGTCCTATTTATTTAACTATACGCTGTATAAGTAGCATGTGAATGTTTAAATGCACAAGAACATTTGTGTCTCTTTGCTACTGACTGGCCAAAGCAAAGCTAAACCTAAAAATGTTACATCTCTGCAGCCTGTCCAAGCTTGTTTTTTCTTTTGACATTAAAACATGAAATATGAAACATTCATGGACCCCAAAGGGAAAGGAGAGTCATCCTTTTAAAAGACAGATTAGAGGTAGCTTCCAGCAACATACATTTGACATTTTTACAGAGAAATTTCCGTTTCAGACACATTCAAAATCACTGCCTCAAATTGCCCCAATTATTATTTTCTTTAATATATTGACTATAACTGTACCATGTGTTGCAGTGTTTCATTTAGTTGCAGCTCTGCTGTGTCTCTGCTGCAGTTTCTTGTAGTTGCTTCCATGTTTGTGCAAGAGCTTTGTTCCTCTCATCCACAGACAGTGCCCTTCATATGGGAACATAGGACACACATGAGACAACATTAATATCCATGTGTGAAGTGATTGTGCTTTGTTCTTGGGATGAAGATCAGATATTGGAGGCATCAAGGCACAAATAACACAAACCTTTGCTGAAGGTAGAGGTTGCAGGTTTCTTCTAGAGAGACAAAGCTCTGTGTTTCTTCTTGCTGTGGAGAGTCTGGAGGTGAAACAATAAACCGCTTGAGAATATCAGACTCTCCAAAATGGAAGACGAGAAGATGACTCTGGCCATCTTTGTCTTCTTTAGGGGTCACGCTGTAGCTGGAGTCCTGATCACCTGCGTGAAACATACAAATATTTGTTAAATTTCAAGTCACCTTGTTTGTGAAGCTTAACAATTTACATAAGCAGTTAAATAGACAGTTCATTTGAATGTCATGCTCCTTCAGATGATCACCAGTGATTCTCACATTATTGCTTTTCTGCTGAAGCTGAAAAAACCTTTTAATGAAAAACTAGAATGACGCTAAGACCCAACAATCCCCTCTTGTTCAATCAAACCGCATCAAATCTTACACACGCTGAGTCCACTAAATATGACTGATTTTCTAAATCTTGATCCAGGAATTATTTTCTGGGAAACCTGTGACAATTAAAAAAAAAAAACTTCACTAGTTTAAGCTTAATCCTGCTGGCAAATAAACCAACAAACAGACAGCGGCCACAAAAGATGGCGTTGGGTTTACCTCGTATGAACAGAGTTTGCCGTTTAGTGTTCAAAGCATAAACAGGACTGCAGGGAGTAGCAATCAGATGAGTTTCAGGGGGAATCAAGCAGCGCACTGTGGTTTTGTTGATGACATCTTGGAGGAACATTTTTCCATTTCTTTGCACCACAAGGAACTAGTTGAGGCAGAAAAAAATAAGACAACAGCATCAAAGGAGATGAAAATGAAACAACTGCAGTGTTCCTACCGTGCTCTGCAGGAACGGCACTGACGCGCTGGTAGTTGGGAGGCCCCCACTGTCTTTTGGCCTGTAGCAACATAATAAATAATGTGTGTAATATAAATATAAATATTTAAAATTTGAATGAGACTGCATTTGATTCACTCAGGTAACCTTTCAGTGAGCAGCGTCGTGCAGCACTTTGTCCCTCGTCCTGTGGTGACTCTGTGAATTGCTCCACTCTTACACACCAGCAAGAGATGGACTTCATCAGTGGACACATGCCAGTGATCCGCAAAGTGGATCCTGGAGATGGCACAGTCTGGTGCGGACATTGAAACGACAGACAGTTGAGACCCTGAGGGAAGTATAAGAAGATGATAGAAGGAGTAAATTGCAAAACTCAGTTCATCAGTTAGTCAGACACACACACAGACACACAGACACACAGACACACACACACACACACACACACACACACACACACACACACACACACACACACACACACACACACACACACACACACACTCACACACAGTTGTTGAAACATTCCATCAACTGATTCAGCCTCATTATGGCTTCTCTGTGAAGTTTGTCTTTAGGGAATCCTAAATATATCTCACATCTAACTGAGACAGGGAGTTCACAGAATCTTGCTATAAAGGTTCAGTGTGTAAGATTTAGGTGAAAGGGATCTATTGGCAGAAATTAAATATAGCTCAGAAGTGCTAGACAAAGTGATATTTGCGACTTATTCTTCTGGTCACAACCAACGTGTGACCTGACGTCACTCCACTCCAGAAAGGTCTGGTACAAAGCCCACATTACTGCTGACACTAAATCAAACCACATTAGGGTTTTTTATTTTATTCTAAATTGTAAAATTGTGTTGCATTTGACCGCTACAAGATGAGACTGTGTCGGGTTAACTACACAACAGCAATTGTAGCCCAACATGCAAATATCGAAAAATAATGACCATTCTGTGATAAAGTTTTCTGGAAGCTGGTGAAAGGAGAACTCAGGCAGCAGCTGATGTCTTATGCAGAAGGTTTTAATGTGGATGTGATGCATCAAGGAGACCAGGAAGGTGAAACAACGATGGAGATAGCAGGACTTCACCCCTGTGGGCGGGGCCATCCATGTCTGTTTCTACCTGTAGACCAATCCCTAATGCTTTCCATGAGTTGCAATTGTGATTTCTTGTAATCAGACAGTGAATTTTTGGTCTAATAAATGTGCCTCTGTTGCTTTAATTCCCCAGATAACGACATTCCAAATGATTTACAGGACTGTTACCTTTTTGTGATGAAATTATATATAACAATTTGTATTCAATTCAAATATTTAATTCACAGTTTCACTTTATGTTTGGACTGTTTGATCCGACCTGCGAGGCAATTCATTAATACATAACAGACACATAAAAACACAAACACACACACAATAGAGGAAAAGCTGGAATACTAACCTAATATATCCCATCAGTGTTTACCGAGCTGGTAACATAAATCCTGTGCCAAATGTTTAAAATCTATTCAAGAGACATTTATGTTAATGGGGCATTGAGTTCATTGCTTTTTGAAAAGGTGAACTTGCATGATTGTAATAATATAATAATCTATAATATTGTTATTATATCAGTGGTTAAAATGGTTTGAAAGTTATTAAATTATGTAATTTGTTAGTAATTTTGGGGAGAATATATTTTCTAACAAAACTTTGAATCGTGACAGGCCAACCATAATATTATCATAATGCAAGTTAAGGGTTCCTTGCACAGTTACACATATCCAAACAAAATTCGTACTCTACAATGATATAACCTTAACTGAATCGATATTGAATCAAATCGAATTAAGACCTTGTTAATCTGAATTGATTAATAATAAACATTCAGTACACTGTAAAACACATTTTTGGAGTGACATTTATTTAAAAGAAAATCTCGGTAAGAATTTACCCGCAGAAATTCTTTGTAATTTTTACTTGGGAAATCCTCAAATAAAGTTTACTTACCAGTAAAAACTGATAGATGAAGACTAATTAAGTAGATTGTACTGCCGATTTTCACCCTTAGATATATAATATACTCACATTTTAATTAAACTTCCTTTGTATCTAATTTTGATAGTATTGAAATTACCAACCTTTTATTTACTTTACATCCATATCACCATGCATGGTGTGCTAGTAACCTCTCCATGGTGGTGACCCTCTACTGTGTGTTTCATTTTGTCAGTAGGTGCATGTGATCTGTGACCTCCGCCGTGAGCTCCTTGCTGTTTCAGGGGATCGTCATTAAATTGAGGGTTTGCCTCACAAATGCCCTTGTTGGCCAGAAGGCGGAACTCTTGGTTCAAAGTTTTAAGGGTGGTACAAAGGAGGGGTTTTCATTTACCTCATTGATTGTATGAATTAACTGAATGGCGAGTTCAAAGAATAAAGTTTGGTGATTTAGTTTTTTGGAAAAAGTGATTTATATATTTATTTTGTGAAATATTGATAACAGAAAGTGACGTACAAGATAGACAAGAAACACAGATTTATGTACATAATGAAAAGACAGACATAAGATAATGCAGTTAAAGTGATGTGTATGATAATGTAGGGATGAAATTGTGTGTGTGTGTGTGTGTGTGTGTGTGTGTGTGTGTGTGTGTGTGTGTGTGTGTGTGTGTGTGTGTGCATGCGAGCGGTGTCTGTATGAGTCCATGGTACATGTTCATATGTTCTCTTGATTTGCTGTTTGATTGACAATTATTTGGCGCTCCTGGTGGTCTGAAAATTTAATAATTAAGGGTAATGGTAATCAGAATTGATCTTATGATCAATTCGTTTTTGGACACCGTCTCCTTTCTTGGAGATGTAGTGCAGCTGTCTGTTGTGTTTGGGGAAGTGCGAGAGCATGGCCAAGGTCAAAGGCTTCACTCCCTGGACACCACTCCCACCCTGAATTAGAAGGAAGATTTGCCGCTATATAAATAGAACTGAATGGAATGATAAAGGTTTAACTGTTATTTGGGATTTGAAATGTTGATGTAGGTTGATTTATATTGTGTGTTTCAATGTACGTAGTCATTCTTTTTATGTATCACTGGCCCTTAATATATAATGATGATCATTCTGGAGCCGAGAAGGAAAAAGGATATATAACATAGAGCAGCCCTGGAGGTTTAAAAACCTACTGACTCGCCCCAAAGAAGAAGACAGAAGAAATCCTGGTGTTGTGATTACAATTTTCCTGATTAACATTTAGGTTTATCTAATCGGATTGTTTGGACTGAAGAATTGTTTTATTAAATTCAAGAAATATTTCTCATCTGTACTAGTTATGGTTGTTATGTTATCATGTATTCTTTGAATAACATCTTGAAAATAAGCAGAAGGACTAATTGGTTTCCGCAGAGCTTTAAGTCATGTTGGCCGAGAGATGTTTGCCTGTGACAGCCCCCTTTACACACGTTTCTTCGGTGACTTGTTTGTGCGTGAGAGGGGGTTCGAATGAATGCTTCGTGTGTGAGACCTATCATGTTGAATTTACACTGTGTTTTATCCATTGTATTGTGCAGCTTTTCTCATTCCTCTGCCAAACTGATGTCCCACTGTTTTTATGACAAAAGAGAAATTTTTGACCATCCTCACACATTACTGTATATGCCACTATGTATATTATGTACAGTATATAGTGTATATTACACTATATCTTCCATAACAGTTAGGTTTATCATATTAAGGCATGAAGAGTTAGTTGGTTAGATCTGGAATATCAGAGTGAGTGATTGTGAATGTGGAAAAGGGAGCAATGTGGCATCATCATATTAAGCAAAAACCTTGAGAGTGTTTCATTTTTAATGAATTTCATTTGACATTGGTAAGAGGAGGAACATGCTGTCCCTTCTTTTAAAGGTCACAGTCTTGCATTCATTTAAAGTAAGACCCTTTAGATCTGCCTTTTCGAATCAATAGTGCACTGCAGTGTCACACAGGAAGCAAGGCAACGTCTGTTAATTAAATAACCTTGATGGGAACATGAAATATATAAAACATGTTAAAACAATTGTTGTCATACTGATGATTGTCACGCGATGAGAAAAGTGTAAATGTAGAAATATTTATGTATGTATGTATAACAACTAAAACGTCCTAGAGGATAATCAAGAGGGTAAACTTTCTTTTAATTTATCTATCTTTTCACCATGTTTACATCAAGTAGAGACTATCATTTACCATAAATACCACAATAAACTGTACTACTGTAGGTAAACAGCACTGGGTTCAGATTTGATAGAAAGTAAGAGGTACCTCACTGTAATATTTACCCACCATATTGCCTGTCCCAGACAGACACCAGAGCATTGTCGAGTCCAAGAGCTATGTAGCGGGTGCATCTACTCACAGCAGAGCAGAGGATTTTCTTTGCATTTGGCCACAACATATCTGGCATAGGTTCAACATCTGAAAAGAGAAAATATGCTTATGGTTATTGCCCCCTCTAGTACAAGGATACAAATACACAATAGATTTTACAAACAGGCATCACATTTTAAATATGTGGTTTGTGAGCATCTAGAAGATTCACCTCTGAACAACTAATTATTCTACCTGGTTCGTTCTTTGGTGCCTTTTTTAGCAAATACTGAAGAAGATTGCGGCCACCAATCCACCACACACAGACAGCAACAGGCAACACTGCTGAGAAAAAGTCAAAGATTCAAAATGATATCAGCAGGAGCAGGACCTGCCACCACAGACAAAGGCTTTTATAAGGGACTTCAGGAATAAGAGGGTCGAAATCTCCCCCCCCCCCCCTTCCATTACACACCTCGCTGAGACCTTGCTGTGCGGCCACTAGGAAACTGCGCACAAGGCAGAAGAAAGTGCTGGGTGCAATATCTGAAAAAAAAAAGAAGACTTCATCACACAGAGCAATCATAAAGTTCACAACAGCTCAGCTTTGAAACACTGATGGCGTTTGTGTAAAATTAATTGTACCTTGTGCTTTCATTTGTTTGTTTTCTCTTTTCTGCATTCGTATTGAAAGACTGTTCCTTCTCCTGGTGACTCCCGGTATCTACATCCAAATCCGAAAAGTACGTCAAAAAATCTGTCACCTGCACCGCATTTGGACCTTCCAGTGTTGTCCCTGCAAAACAGCGAAAAACATGGCAGGACATTGACTTGGTGGCACTCTCAACTGGAGTGTGTTCTCACATTTTTTATATATTTTTACATTTTCCGCACACACACTCATTAAACAAGCGATATAGAGTAAGTCCACAGACACAGCTGTATGCATGCTCATATTATTATGATTATAAGTGCCATCAATAAAATTCTACCTGGTGTTATTTTGGGTGGCTTGATTTTAGTTGCCACTGACAACGGAGACCATTTTACACCCAGGTCTCCTGAGGAGTTGGGTTCCTGAAGATTCAAAATGAAAAACCATATATAATATACAATGTAATACAATATACAATAGTTTTCTCTAATAATTTATACAAACTGTAAATTAGTAACATACAGTTGCATACAGTTATATTTGACAATGAAAAAGGAGGTGGGTACATTTTTACAGGTAGAGAAATCTAATGAGATGAGAGAAAACAAGAAGACTTGGACTAGCAGTTTCTCTGGATTTAAAGTTTGGCGCTCTTCCCCATGCGGCGTTGACTGCAAACCCTTCAGTGTTCTTTGTACCACTATGTATTTGTGCACATGTTGAGCATTTTCTCACTAATTCATAAGGCACAAATTAAAAAAATAGGTTGACTTTAAAATTGTTTGTTAGTACGAGGCCATTTATGACATCTGATACACAATCATGTCCAAGCCAGCTAAACACTAAAGTTACAGTGTCGTACCTGCGTCTGTGATACCACCATCTCTAACTCCTTCACCCAGGTCTCTGACGGGAAGTGATGGACTTCGAGCCAAACAGCACCGTTACCTGATAGGAGATATGAAATTCATATGATTCATTCGTCAGCATTAGAATTCCTGGGTTAGGAATTGTTTAAAACAGAATCACAAATGAAAATAGCTGAAACTAGAAGTAAAGTTCTTACTTACAACTGATTGTTGCTGCTCCATACTGTCCCCCTTGAGACAGTACAAAGGTCAAGCAAACGCTTCTTTTGTTGATGTCGTCCTGATATTGACGGAACTTTTTTAAATCTCTCTTTTAAAAACATTTTTTTCTGTTGTAACTGCAATCAATTAAACCTACATACAACAAAATACACAAGATGCTTTGTTCAACAATTCAAAAAAACATCTGGTTCTACCCTTAACTTAATAAACGTTCAGACCCATTAACAACAACACATACAAACGCATATTCAACCACCTTCAGAAGAAGGCAGACGTTATGGCTAATGAGTGAAAATGGTGAATGATAATACACACCATGATGTTAACAACACTGAGGAGGTGGATGGTGTCACAGTGATAAGCAAAGACTCGGGCAACACCTGCAATGAAAGACCATAGCAACTGATGTAAGCAGTCATGTAAGCATTACATTTTTAGCAAAGTATCTGTCTCTGTAAACCTCCTGCAGGTTTCCAGTTCTTCCTTCCCCTGGTTCAGAGGTGTCATTTTTTTCAGTTCAGTGCATCACAGATCACCTGGGGATACAGCTGGAGCCTTTGTAGTGTATAACTGAAAGTCATTCGCAATTTGTCAACTGAAGAAACTGGTTTTAAGCAAGAGAGGGAGAATAAAAACATCAGAAAATGTAAAGAAACATGGGGACTGATCAGAGGCAGATTCCCCACCCATATCATCAATAGTGCCGAGTAGATATGCCGTCTCTGCCATACTGGTCATCTGAATAGATGTAATTTCCAGTCTGTCCTCCAGCCAGTCTGCAGCACAGGTCAGAGAAGATGTACACCACACAGACAAGCCCTGGGAGTGACCCAGACCGAGGTACCTGCCATCTTCTGAGCATGTGAGGCAGTTGGTGCTCTCTGGAAGCTGACAGAGAGGACACAACAGTCAATAATAACCAGTTCCTTCAGAAAACACTTATCTTTTCATTCAATAAACTAAAATTTAAACTAAACACTAAATTTATTTTCACTGGTAGAATAATAATAAGGGCTATGTGCGCCTGTACAACTCATATGTTGGGCTACATGAGAAATTGACATTAGTTGACATTTTTCAAAAATAATAAACTGTATAATAAATAACATAATATATAATATAAATACACTTTTAGGAACAATGTCTGTCACGACGTCAGTACCTTTGCTGCCCTGGACAGGCTCAAAGCTTCCACTGTTGATTCCTCTGCTTTGCAAGCTGCTTCCATTTCTGTGTCTGGTTTTCCTGTCTGTGGCGTACGGGAACATCAAATGAGCACAAAACCTGTCTCGGACAGAATCAGGCGATGCAGACATGTATGAAGTGATGGTGGAAGTACTAAGATCTTTATTTCAGTGAAAGATATTTGCAACTCATAAGAAATAAATTGCCCCGTTTGAAGAAAGATCGAACAACTATTATTTGAAAGCATTATCATCAAAATATGCTCAAAGTATCAAAACTAAAAGGGCTCCATGTAAAGAATGGCCTCAATATAGTGTTATATTATATTTGACGGCGAACCATTTCAATGTTGTAACTCAGAACATTTAAACAATTTGAAATATTATTAGCTTGATGTGTGAATATTGTTCCATCTACATATTCAACATGACTGAACAGAAGTAAAGTACAAGTGCATCAGTACATGTAACTCTGAATTAACTGTGAACTAATACTGTGGCTGACTTAATGTGTGACGTAACAGTGTCTGGATCTTGCTGAGAAAGAGTCCTGCTTGGATTTCGTTTTATTTTCTACTTGTTTGATAGCTACAGTGTTTATGAATGAACATTAGACATGGTGTGAACGAGCCACAGTTAGCTGTACAGGCTAGTTTCCATCTGACAAAGCAACCGGAAGTTCCCTTCTACATCAGACAAGCACCAGAGAATCCACTCAGCACGCAGCTAAAGCTAATGAGCGCTGTATTTAGCAGCTAGCCCACTTGGACAGGGGAGTAGCTTGCTGCTAACGAAGGCTAACGAGGAGAATGGAAACGACGAACTATTACCGTTGACCTTTAGTTCTCTCTAAATTAAAACTATCCTTCTCCTAAATATAACCTCTGGATAAAAGTATTACCTCCATTCGGGCAAAGTTCACTTGTGAAGTTGAACACGGTCTCACAGGAACCTGCTGATGGTGCGAACTCCGTCAGGGTCGTCATGGCAACAGTGGCTCCGGGGACGCACTGTTGCCAGGTCAACGAGGTCCGCTGAAAGCTTCTTCACAGGTTTTTATATCAATCAATAATCCTTCCCCGTCAATATATGTTAGGATAAGTGTTATTTCTTGTGTTTATTTCTTCACCCTGGGTCTTGATCTTAATTCGCCAAAGTGAATACACGTCACGGATAAACGACTTCCGATATGTTCAGTAGAATCAATAGAGATGTCAGGTACATCAACTCACACTCATTTGAATGAAAACCTCCATCAAGTCTGTGGCTCTTTGTTTTTCAGTAGATTATCCTTCAAGCAGAAAGAAAACACAACAACATTTTAATTAACACTTTCTGATAACTCGTGCTTTACAAATACATATATATACAAGTATAGTGACTAATTCCTTTACGATCTAGTGAGACATTAACAAATGGTGTATAGAATAGTTTTCTATTGGCAGGTTGTGAAAAAGCTCTGTTTCCATGTCTCTGTCTTTTCTGTTTGGTAATAACTGACTGGCAGTGTGTGTGTGTGTAGGTCTGATCATGTGAATATGGTGTCTATGAGCAGACCTACCTGTGTGATAGAGTAAACATTGCTTTTTGTTGCATATTGTGGGCCTTTGGAGCCTTTGGCAAAATAAATAAACAAAATGAGCAATTCAAGATCAAGAATTGTAACAAGAATTGGGATATTGATGATTTTTGAGTGATTTCTGTGCAAGAAACATTCAAAATGAACAAATGTTAACTTATATTTAAGGACTGTCATGGAAAATAATCTGTTGAGTTGTGAGACTCAGAACATGCATTTAGACTTTTCGTTTTCTTTATTTTGCTTGTGTGTTTGTGCAATCCAAATGACTGACACACGCACACGCACACGCACACACACACCAAGAGCTGCGTTTCTCCTCCTGCCAAATGTCACTGTTAATAACCCCTGTTTATAAAAGTGGGTTTTAATGTGTTGGGATAGGATTTTCTTATGTGGACATTGCAAAATGTAAAGCATTAGTTTATATTTATTAACATTTAATAAACATTTTTTAACCGAAAACACTTACAGGATGATTTGTTTTTAATGTTGTTGTCATGTTGTTCCTCTATGGTCCAGTACATTTGCTGAGTCCTGTATCGCTGAGCAACATTGTGATTAAAGAAAAGACAAATGATGATGACCAGAGTGATACAGATCACCTGCATATACACAAGTCCCCACCAATCAACTCTGAGGGCAAAAATCACTTTCATGCTTTTATTCGTTTGAACTTTGCAAAGAAAAAAAGTATACATTTGTAACACACAGTTCATGATGCTCTGACTCTCTTCCCTTCAGCAGGTACGCAGCACATTAAAACACACACTGGTGCTTCGTAAACACTCAGCACCAGTGCACCGGAACGACAGGAACAAAAACACCTTATGAACCTCTTATTGTAGCTTGTGATACGGATCTGAAAAGATAAATAAATCTCGTTTTGTGACTTTGTAAGAAAAATTCTGTCCAGTGATTCATTCATCATAGTCAATAACCCACATATAATTGTGGTCTTTAATCAACCACTTGACACTAAAAACCCTTTTCTCGCTGAGACATTCTCATAATTGCCGCCCACTACCTGAAAGTGATTGAGTATTGGCAATTTAATTGTTTTTTCCTGCTTTAAATATAGCACATCAAACCCTATGTCCAGGGCTCGGTGCGATGCAAGTAGTGATGGTACAGACCACAGTTATATTCTGAATGATAAATTCCTGACCATATGCCTCAGTGGTGATTTTCAAAACAGAGTACCATAAGGATTACAACTGCTGAGTAAGCGATGTCATTACAGCAAATCAAAGTGTGCACTAAACAATTAAAAAATACATGATGCCATTTTTCCTCCAGAAAGTACATTTTCATTTTAAGACAGGTTTAAAAGTGAACACTAACATAAGGCAGATAAACAGATGAAGAGTGGATAATATCTCCATGTTGATATTGGCAGATTTTTGTCCAATAGAAGTTTAATCTTAAGGCTTCTATGTACATTATTGATTTTATGAATTGACATTCAGTATAGAAACTGCAACCATACAATACAATCTGACTGGAAATTTCATGAGTCTGCTGCCCCCTTTTTTCAAACTGGGTTTAGTGCAAAAAACCTAATTCGGTGCAGAATATTAACTGGAAACTGAAGGATATGAATCCTCAAAGTTAATTTATAAAAATGCCCAAGTCCCGCAACTGGTTATGAGGAAGCAATTACAAGATTTTCAGAGATGTTTTAAGTATTTGGTGAAGTGGCACCCGACCTCCCGTCTGCAGCCTCTCTTTGTCATTTAAACAATAATGTTTAGGTGAATTCGATGCAGATTTAACCCAGTGACACTCCACAATCATCAGGTCAGGCAGAGACAACACAATACGTCAGCTGAATGTTTAAGCTGCTCACGACCGCTCCCGCCTCCCTACCCGAGCTGCTCGGTTACAAACACTTTGATTGAAACAAGATGTGACGCATCAAGCTGAGAACAACAACACGTGATAGAGGAAGAAGGCTTAAAAATAAATACATCAGTAGTTCTAAGCAAAAGAGAGAAACTTCTTTCCAGTAGGATCAAATACTTCAATATAGACTGGGTGCCTGATAAACCATGCCAGTAAAATGTTGTGAGGAGGAAATTCTTTCTTCTTTCCTCACCAAGTTATTCCAACAGCCACAAAGACCATTTTGGTACCTTCACCAATCACTAAGAAGAAATGGCTGAGGTGAATAAATACTTAAGATAGACATAAGTGCATTTAGGAGATAGCAGATAGCACATATACGGTGCTGCACCAGGTTCTATGTTAATCTGCACTGATCAACATGTCCAGACATTTAAATAGTTTCCAGTTTCTTCTCCATGAATTCAGCTGCTTTCAAAATGTTTTTAAATATTATAAGAATGTGATTTTTCAGATGTCATAACAAAAGCTAACCGGGTGACTCAACATGAACAACATCTTCCGGTAAATTAATCACTTTGTTATTTGAGTCCTAATAACCTTAACTTCTTGTTTTCAATGGAAATGTATTCTTGTCTTAATAAGACTCTGTGAAATGTCAGTGTCTTGAAGCTGACGCAGTTAGGACTCTAAACACATTAAAGAAAACAGCATTAGAAACAAGTGCAGTTATCTGACCCCACTTTCAAAATAATCTGTGAAGACTCAATCTGAGCTGAAATGACTTGTCTGTTTCAATCATGTGTCACACATGAGGCGCCTTTCATATGGATTCACTCTTTTTTTATGCTGTAGAGAGGAACAGACAAATTTGCCTCAAGAAATGTTTGACTTAATGTGTCAGAAATAAAGTGAATAAGTTAAAGTTGTGTTTGTAACCTTGTGCATGTTGCCATGAGAACGGCTGACACTGACACTGACAATGGTTTTAACAAGGCTCGCAAAAAACTACGAGGAGAACTGTCATGACATCATCATACGTAAAGATGCACAAATCTCATCATCCCAAGACCATCGTCCCTTCTTCCTTGGACTTTTAACATGAACATAACATATGAAGCAAATGATTTCTTCAATACAAACAGAATTACAAATAACAGAAATCCGTTCGTGACTTAAAATCATTTGTGCTCACAGCATCATCCGTGGTCCCTGAAGAAACAAGTCGTCTTATATCCCCCTCAGGTATAAATGCTTCGTGTGCTGATGTTTATGCAAAGAAGGGTCTCCAATAAAAAACATCCGCAGTCGACAGAAAGCCTGTTTGCTACGAAGAAACCTGAGAGACATCATAGTCTACGATGAGCTGTTTGATGTAGGACAGTTTTTCATGGAGATACTCGCAGCGTTTCTTCTCCTCCCGGTAGCCTGGGAACTTCTGTGGAGAAGAAAGACAGAGGGAAGACAATGTTTCAATAACATTCCATTACATTTCATTTAGCTGACACTTTTATCCAAAGCGACTTACAATACGCGCTTTCAACCATGAGGGTACAAACCCACAGCAACAAGAATCAAGAAAGTACAATTTTCTTCAAGAAAGCCAAACCACAAAGTGCTATAGGTAAGTGCCATATAAGTGCTACTAAATCGCTACTTTATTTATTTATTTTGTTATTCAAGGTAGAGTCGGAAGAGATGTGTTTTTAGTTTGCGACGGAAGATGTGTAGACTTTCTGCTGTCCTGATAAAAAGGTTTTCAAGTGTGTTTTCACATTCCCATACTCTCATCCAGTTTGTCTTCTGCCAAGTGACCTGATGATGCGGAGCTTGAAAACCACTTGGAGCCCAGTGTATTTGCATGGACCCTTTTAATTCTAATGAGTTCCACAACTTCTGATACTTTTAACAGAGTGTGTTTATAAGTTCACAGCAGTTTATAGAAAATAGGTCTGTAACTTTCTGTAATGATGAAAAACTCACAGTGATCATACAAGTCTTTTCACTCAGGTTTAACTTACTGAACAAATTAATATCCTGCACATGATTAACTCACCAAGTTCTGAAAACTATGAAAAAATGTCTTCCAAATGTAGGTTTCCAATCATGTGTGAATTGAATTGAAATGTGCATAAAACAGGTGAATGGAAAATCATAAACTTTAATTATTATGGCCAATATAAAATTGTAGTTTTTCAAATCCAAGAATCAGTCAACAACTCTTCTCACCAGACTTAAAAAAAATTCCCTTGTGACTTCTCTGTGTAAATCAAAAGGGAAATCCAGTAAAAGTGAAAACAACTTTGACTATTTAAATGGCGGCAACAGCTTGACTCACCTTTCGATATTTGTTGTACTTTTCTAGTATTTGTTCTTCCATGATCTGCGTGGCATGAAAAGGAAAATTATGAAATTGTTAATATGAATTCAGGTGCATGAAATGATACCTTTGCATCTATGTGTGTGCCTTGGGTCAGTGATGATGAGGAGTTGTGGTTGTATGTGTACCTTATAGTCTTGTGTGCCCGGGGACAGGCTCTTGATCTTGGACCCTAGCTGAACAAACATGTGAGTTATGGTGGCGATGCGAGAGTGGAGGTCTTTGTACTCATCGTACTCGTCACAGAAATCCTCCTGGTATCTCTTACGTTGCTCTAAACTTATTATGGGGCTGTAGGTGCTACAAGAAGACACACGGACAAAAAACACTTAGTAATATACATGGGATGTAATATTTGTAAACATCACAGGTGATATTCAGTCTAACAGATCATATACAGCTGGTTAAGGCACAGAGAGGACACACTCCTAAAGATACATAGTAGTAGTCAAAATTATACTTTCATGCACAACTGACTTAACATTTTAAAGTTTTCAAAAAAGGCCATTTCCATCAATCTTGCAGTCACTCTTTCTGACACAAGATGGCAGCACATGGACACATTGTCTTTTTACTATCTTGTACCAAAGCTAATAAGTGGAAGTTCTGATTAATGAACAGAAAATATGGAGATAAAATTGAATGGTTTTTGTTACATACGCATGTGGATCTCAACGCATGTACTGACATACTCAATATAAGGGAAACTACAGAGGAGACACTACATGTAAATCATGATGATACTAAAATGGTTTTAAATTATCTTTACACTCACAGCACATAATCCGGCTTCTCCTCAGAGGCCACAGTTTTTGTGATGGTAAGATCTGAAAAAAGAACAACACAGAAAATGACCTAAGTGTGAGTAGAGTGGAAAAACTCGAACATGGCACGTTGTCACTGCCTGAAAGTTGAGCAATGTGTTTTTGTTTTTCAAAAAGTCACAGTGTGTGTGTGTGTGTTTGAGCTTGTGGGTGTCAGGAGACGTCTCCACTTAGAGACCCAAAGCGCTGCTTGAGCTGTTGTTGAGTCAATCAGCCACACAGCACACCGAGGACTCAAGAGACGCAGCTTAAGGGAGCAAACACATGCTTATGAGATAATACTGTATAAAAGCACCAGTGAGCTGGGAGATCCACAGACACCTCACACCATTACCGCTGGTCATCAGAGTATTTGCGGTCAACTTCTTAATGTGCAGGTAAGTGCCAGAGTAAAAATAACATTTCAGACACATGAAAACAAAGGCTGTCTGAGAATGTGACCACAGTAATAGGACAGAATATTCAAACAAAGCCGACAGCATGAAATTAGGTTAAAAAAACAAACACAGACTCTCGTCATGAATCACTGTGTTGGTATCGGGGTGTGATAAGAGGAAATGAGGCTGTACCCATTAGAGTGCGGCCTCAATGTTCTGTCCAAACCCCTCTAAGCCTGAGAGGAAACTAACTGTGCATGATATAAACCTGACATGCATTCTGATCTTTGTGCCCGAACCCACCCCGAGACCCACGTTTTCCCCAATTACAGGCACTTGCAGCATAAACAATCAAGTAGATGGCCAAGCCAACGTGACCGAACCCGACCCAAACCTGAATAATGTTTGTCCACACTCTAGTATCAGTAAAAGAACTAAATGTGCAGAAAGGAGCCTTACTTTCAAGTGTTTCCGGCTTCTGCTTAAGATCAGGACTCGTCTCCAACCAGTTAAGTCCCTGGTTGTCCTTTAGCCTCTCCCGCTCTTTGTCTTTGTGCTTTTTAGACTTCTTCTTTCTGTGCTGGCAGGTAGAGAGCTGCTGGTGAGGGTTAGAGTCGCCCTGCGGTGGCAGACGGTCGCTTCCCTTGGGTCCATGCTCCCTGCTCTCTGAAACAGGTGTGTCGGAGGTACTACACAGTTTGTGGGCTGCAGAAAAGCTGCTGTGGCCCCCCGGTGAGGCGTTCTGTTTACCAGTATGGTTAGTTGTCCCTTGAAACTCAGTCTTTGTGTGGAAGCTGTGGTTGAGGGTGGGAGTTGCATTGTTATGTGTTTGTTGGTGCAACCTCTGGTCCACAAGTTTTTGTCTCTTGGCAGCGAGCCTTTCCAGTGAGTCAGAAGGCACAGGGCGTTTCTGGGATAAGAGGAAGAAAAAGACAGATCAACCAAAAGCACACAAACAACCTGCAACATAGCTCGTCCCGTCTCAACGCTACAGAGCAAAAGTCACCATCTATTTTCCTTCTGACAGGATTTTCACTGCAATATAAAATCCTGTACCTCTATGGAAACTGAATGGCACTTTCATCCATCTGTGTGCAGTATAATAAAGATGTAATAATAATTAGTCATTGAAAAGAAAAATGCAAAGTTCTTATTGTTTGTTTTTTTAAACTTATTTAGAGGTACAAAATGGCTTCTCTGTTTGCAGAGGAGCACAAATTTGTATGTTTTCAGAGGAACCGGTTTGTGCAAAAGGTATAGTTTGGGCAAACTTTTAGATTATGTATCACAAATTTAAGCTTTTGATTTGGTTATTCACACATAATATGTTCACAGTCAGAATGTTGAAAGTCTGAAAATACTGTTTTTATAGTCTCTGGATGTGATAACTGGTGAAACTCTTTTGAAAGAAAAATAAATATTTGAGACCTGAGGATTGGGGTTCAGAGGATTAATGGAAAACAATGATTATTTACCACTGGAGGATTTTTTACTGTGCTGTGATGTAATGTCGAATCCTCTGAGGTCTTCAGTAGCGACGCGTTTGCTTGAAGACTTCTTAAATGGTTGCTAATCTGCGGCTGCAATTTCCTGTTAAACACAAAGAAAGAACATGGTAACCTGACAATGAGACAATTGTGTAGCAGGTACAGAAAGGTTCTGTTTCTAAGAGTTGAGTAGTGCATGAGATGTGTGGGAACGAGAGAACAAGACGTGGAGGAGGAGAAGAGATGCCAGATAAAGACGGCGGCCACTGCCTGTTCACAAATGTGTTCAAACAATACTATCACTGAAAAGAAAAGTCCTCATGTCCTGCTACTACTTTCTTTATACAACAGTTTGGGGGTTAAATCTCCTTCAGGCCATCAAGTCTTCTCCATGGTCTTTATTGCTATGTTTGTTTTAGATTAGGTAAATTTCTCCCGCTTTCCATCCAGCTTTGTTTCTTGTAGTCGTAGATGATGTGTTGAATTTTTCCACAATGTCAATCCACTTTGTGCATGTCATATCCTAGTATCTGTTATGTAGTCATGTACATCATTTTCCAGAACATTGATCATTTCTAGCATTTCCTAAATATATGTGAGTGGTCTACATCTGTCGCTCCTTGTTTTTGAGGATTTACTCTTGACCCTTGGGGCGTTATAAAGAAATTATGAGAATTAACAACGGAATAAGGAGTGAAAAGAGAAGAGCCACTAAACAGGCATTCTGATGAGACAGAGAGGGAAATGTGATTATTGGTGTGTTGTAGCAACAGAGATTCCCATTTGGCTCAATGCCTGTGACCCACCTGGCCAGCAGCCTGCTGATCAGCTGCCTCTCCTCCTCGCTGTAGCCAGGCCAGTCCCTCTGCACATGCTTGTAGAAGTCGTCCCTCAGCAGGTAGCTGCTGTCTTTGGGATTCACTTTAGCCACCTGAAAAACAAGACGTCACACAATGTTACATTTGACTTATTTTGGATTTTATGACATATGAGGAAAAGGCCCTTCAACTAATGTTAAGTCTAGAATTTAACTCACACCTCTTAATTTATCAGAAAGCTCAATTCGCACACGTGTATTAAGAAACAGAAAAAAAAAGGTCCTAAGAGGGAATATTTTGTGCTGTAATTAAAGCCTGAGTTTCCTGTTGTACTGCAGCCTAAACCCCTTCAACATATATATTTTATTTAATTTATCTTCTTCCTTCTTTATTAACATCATTATTACAAATTTCAGGCATGTCATCTTTATTAACTGGACATTAAGCATGAAATGGGGGGAGAGAATCAGGGAAAACATGCAGCAAAGTGTCAGGTCAGAACCAAAACCACAACTAATAACCACAATTATAAGTAAATATTAAACCTACATGAAAGGTAAAACCCTCAATATTCAAGCAATAGGGGTTCTTCCAAACTTGGGATATCAGGATAAATTGAACACTAAAATTAGAGTTATCGTTGTTTAAAATCCACAAAGAACATTATTTTCCAATTGAGTGCGTCAGTTTCTTTCTCTCTTTCTCTCAGTGTCTTTTCTCTCCTCTTTAAGCTGGTCAGGCTGCCTCGTTCTGAACACATCCATCTTTCTGGAGCCTCCTGACAGAGCAGCCCGCCCCGCTCCAAACAAAATCACTGCAGTGACAATTACAGCATCAACCTAATTATACACATTGTGCACAAAAAACATATGGATTCAAACACATACACAAACACACCAGTGATGGTTGTACAAACACACACATGTAATTTAGAAATTACTGAAAAATGTACACAGGAGTGTCACATTAACGTTTTTTAAATTAGATTGTGAGTTTAATTAAAGCACAACTGACCCCGGGTTTCTTTTCAGCACAAGTCGATGATGTGTTTTCTGCAGGAAACACACTGAAGGTCTCTACTTTCAGATTCTGGCTCATATACGCTTTAAAACTATTATAGTCAACTCTGCCAAAATGCTAAAATGAAGTGTTATATTGTGGTTTTGGTTTGTTTATAGTGTAAACGTTGGTGTGAAGCGTTGTTGCAGCTACATTAGAAACGATTTCAGCTCTTTACAATTCCACCTGAGAACAATATAAACAATAGTTTTGAGTGAAACGGTATTAGATCCATTTGTACAACTTGCTATGGTTGGAGCATTGTAGTGTTACTACAGCAGATTGGGTTTTTTAACATCACACAGAATTGTGTATGTGCACGTAAACAACTGTGTTTTCGTGTGTAAGCAGTTTGAAAATGTATAGGTCAAATGTGGTGAGACAACTACAAGCAACACCATTCACAATGTGTTTTTTTAGATGTGTACATTTTAGATGTGTACATGATGTGTACAAGTCATTTAAATGTGAAAAACACGTGTGCAGGTCCATTTGAGCATGATGCAACCTTTTAATTGATACATATGCATGCATGTGAGTGTTTCTAAATATGTATGCGTCCACAGAGACACACGCATATATCACTTTTGCACACCTCCTCCAGTATAGGACTGAGCTCGGCCTTGTCCTTGGGTCCGGCTCTCTCTCTGTCCAGCCACAGCAGCAGCTCTGGTTTCCTGTAGGGTTTCAGAGCCAGCAGGTGGATAATGCGTTCCCTCAGGGGCTTCTGGGTCGGCGTGGCTGTAACCCCGTTCCTTTGGTTGTTGGTGGACTGCTTAAAGAGGCTGCTGTCTGGCGTAGAAGGAGCTGACCTCTTGTGGAACTTGGTGCATTTACCTGAGCACAGAAAAAGAACAGGATTTAAAGTGATACTCAGTCAATTGTGTCTTCACAAGTGACAAGAAATAAAATCTTTGGAGTTTCCAGACATTTAGAGAAATGTACAATATGTAACTTCAGCCACTAGGGGTCTCTCATTCAAAACAATAACAAAGGACCTAATTTGATGACCTAGTAAAGCAGCACAGGATCATGGGAGTTGTTGTCTTCAAAACCATTTCTTGTCCAATAATCGTTTAGGGTCACTTGCTTTCCCTGTGCATTTAAACTTTACTGGGAGAGCTTTGGCGATAGACTGTGCAACAATCAGCAATGAATTAATGAATGATTTTAAACGTCCTGTTACCTTGAATAAAATTCTGGATTTCTCTCTCGTTGGAACATTGTTGGAAACATTTTGGATAATGTAAGTACACAAGTAACAAATAATATAATATAATAGGTCTACTTGATTTTTTCGACTGTATTTTAATGAAAATGTGTTACATATCATATCCTAGGTGGGCCAACTCAAGACAGAAGTAGTTCACACAAAGATTACACTGTTATAACCAATAAATAACAGTATTTAGTATTATTTTTTTCATTTATTCATTTAATTATATATTTAACACATTTATCTATTCACCTGCTCATCTTGGCTAAACTGTCTTGGCAGTTGACGGACTAATGGGGAAACATAGATCAGAATATCGTATGATAACCTTTATTTATGGATCCCATGTGCACGCAGGCCTGCAGCTATTTGTCTTCAGATGTCATAAACACCCGGCCGATCATTGGCTACATCTCTGCTGCCGAGAGGCCATGTTACAGCAGTGAAAGCTATCTCACTGCACTAATCCCATTACAGGTTAATCTGTGCTTTGAAGGTCAGAGAGAAGTACAGAAAAAGAAGGCTTTTCTGTCAACCTGAAAAGTATGTCCTGAGACTAGATAATATCTCTGTGCATTATCATTTATCTACTGCCAGCCGTTCATCGTGATAAGAAATATTCTGGATTATGTAATAACTAGGTTGCTGGATGTAGGCAGTGCCAGGTGCTCGCTCTATAGGTTTTGGCATGCCTGATACGGTGCCCTGTCTTCGTGATTACCTCCTGACACTGAAAGGGGAATGTAGAGTGCAGTTATTAAATGTTTGCCTCTAGGCCTATATGTTGCCAAGTCATTTTCACCTTAAAACCTGATGTTGCATAATCCACTAAATCTATATTTGGTCTGAACCACCCAGAGTTTCAGCCTCCCTGGAGCTCCGGCACCGACACAGGGGTCAAGAATCATGCCAAGAAACAATCTTGTATAATCTCAGTTATTGTTGGAGAAGAGAATTTAAGAGAAAAGTAAAGTGGAAACAGCTCTTCACTGCATGTTTGCCTACTCATATTATCATAATAATAATATCCTGTAAGGTTTTCTTGAACTCTGACAAATAGGGGAAATTTGCTCTTATCACATGTGAATTTATGCTACTTTTAGTTTTGTGGAAAACATCTGAACTTTTTGTAATTATCAGAGGTGTGTCAAATGTTTGGAGCAACTAGTTCTGTTTGTTTGTTCTGTGGTGATGCTGGTTGCAGTTTTTCTTTCTGAAACTGTAAAAGTGTCCTGGAGTAATTGAGCCACAGCAAGTAAAGACCTGCTGCTGGAATCAGTCCACAGAGCCCAGAAGCGGCTGAGCTGCTGTTCACCTGTTTATTCAAAGTCTGGAGAAGCTCTACTCAGTACTTAAAACACAGAGCTGGCGAAGCAGTTGTCGTTGCATCACCGTGAATGCGCCTGCTTGTCATAATCGACCAAATCACCATCATTGAGCACCAGCCACCACTGCTACAGAGCGCTTCTTCATTCAAAGTTTATCAATATTAAATGTATCACATGTCCAAATCACACCTAATTCAACACTCTTCTTCCTTGGGCCTATCAATCATGAATGGTGCTTCACAAACAGACAGAGATTTCTGGAATTTGCAGACAGATATTGAGCCATTTCTGTGTGAGCTTTTGGCACCATCCTGCAGCAAATGAAAAATTTGACTATATAAATGAAACTATTTCAGGGCTGCGTGCAGAATACATTTAATTAATTAATTAAATAATTAATTAATTACATCTGCATGAAAATATTCCTTTCAATAGCATAAATGTTAAGAACCTGGCTCTAAATAACACACTGACCTCCTCCCTCTGAAGTTTAAGGACAAACGCTGCTGACTTTGACCAAACATCTATTCTGTTTAAAGCCAGATGTGAGACACAAAAGGAATGAATGAAAATGACAAAATAATTAATATAGTAGACATGAGTTGGGTTTTGGTCTTGTTTTATAACTAAAAATATGGTCTTCACGTCTGGATTTATTCCACATCAAAACAGGAAGGTATCTGGTTTTCAGCTTTTTCAACCAAGGCAAATATTCCAATGACGTTTATTGGTGTTATTCTCTTTCTATTTATATTTTTATATGCCGTCAGTTTGTTCACATCCAATTAGCTGATCTCTCTCCCAGCTCTAAGCTGTTTGGTCTTTTCTGCACATGTATCATCCTCTGATCCTGTTTTTGCTCCACAGAGGCCTCTGGTCTGTTCTTACTTGGATGTGTGGCTCCAGGTTTGATCTCTATGGCGGAGCGACTCCAGCTGTCCTTCTCCACCTGGGACATCCTCTCGCGGGTCACCTGGTAGGAGTCTTCTGTGGCACACACGGTGATCTTGTCCTGGATGACACCCTGACCTTCCAGCTGCTCGCGGCCGTCACTGCAGGACACAATCACAGAGCAGTTGAACCACAGGCCTCTCTGCTGGCTATACAGTAAACATTGTAAAAACTGGAGCAGCGTACCGACGTGAACTCCAGCATAAAGTGGCTTTGTGGTGGACGCTGGCTAAGACTGCTCTATGGTTACTGTATGTTATGTCACAGGCTAGATATAGACTTGCAGGCTGCTACATGTGAGAAAGCCAGATATCCTTGTTGAACGCATGTTAGAGCCTGTGGAAAGCAGGCAGCATTGGCTTTGCACCTACCGGCACATTGCAAAACCAGGAATATCTTGGATCAAAGTAAAAAAATGAACACATTGACAACATGAGCTGCTATTACGCAATATTAGGGCCATGTTAAACAAACAAAAATCTGACATTTTGAGAATTAAGTTATAATATTATTAGAAAAAAAGTCAGAATTTTACATGGGAAATATCAGAAGATCAGTCTGTTGACTGCATTCAAATGATGAATGTGGGGTATCTTGTGAAATTATACATAAGTATAAGTTTCACAACCCATATAATACTTATACCCATATAAAAATGTTTGGTGGTGGTCGACTGCGAGGTTGTTCACTACATCTCTCAGATATTCAAAAGGGTTTAGTCATTTCTCAAGGAACAATAAGACTGGTTCAAGATTCAGGATCCAGAAGAAGTGACATTTTTTTCTTTATTCTTGTAAAATTAAGACTTTATTCTTGTTATATCTAAGTTTTTTTCCCTTCAACCTGGCCTTAATTGCCCCCTGAACAGGGAAAAATAAATCAGGGAATTAACTGTGATGAAAAATGTAATTCTTTCTATTTTTTAAGACCCCTTTTCCGAGATCCAATTTAAATGATTAATACAACAATATATCTGACCAGAGATCATATCCCTCCTTATCCTCTAAACATCAAAACAAATGTGTTGTTGGGCAGAGAGAGTAAACCTTCCCTCAATGTTGCTCTTGGCTCCAGCAGCTGCGTTTCAGATCAGACCACAGTTTTCTGTCTGGCAGCAGGAGGCAGCAGCCGAGCAGAGTAGCCCTCACTTTTCAAGCATATCACCCCATAAACAAGGTATAATGGGTCTGAGTAATGAGAAGGTCAGCCCAGAAATATACAGGAAATTACAACTGCCCCATCCTGTTTAGAAATGTCTCTCATGATGCCCTCAGAGACACGGGGACAAAGAGAGCAGAGGAAACAGAAAAATTAAATGTGGTGCTGACCTATGAAGACGACAAAAAACTGTAACACTTGAACCTTAAATTGGGACTGACAGATCTGGAAACATTTTATAATCAAATTCTCACGCTGCACATAAAACGCAATCGCTACACGACAGGATATCGGTAGCAGTGACAGTACAGCACGACCAGAGCGGAATAGAAGAAGTGAATTAATAAAATGAAAGCTTAATCTGGGTGAAACTAATATACTTTAATGACGTGGTATTGGATCGGGTACATAAATTAGCTTACTCTATGATGACCAACAGATTTTCTGCAGAGGTATTTCTGATGCTGGCATCAGAACATCAATTATTTTCCATGGAGTTTCAGGCAGAATCTTGAATCAGCATTATAAGACTTCAGTGAAATATTTAAAAAGAAATAAAGCACATTTAGTTGGCAAATCTAACAAGTTCCACCTGATTAACCTCTTACCTTGAGACATACTGATGGATGCAGTCAAAGCTGGCCTGAGGCTGGTCTTTGCTGTCGCTGGATAAGTAGAAGGAGAAGATGCGAAGAGCAGACACTGACTCTTGTGTGGGAGCTGGGATCTTGATGTACTATGAAGAAAAACCGGAGAAGGTCAGATTTTATTAAACTTATAAAACATAGAAGCAGGCGACCTGAAAATTGTTGTATAACCACACAACCAACACATAAAAGTTAAATGCACCAACATTTTAGTGTTGTCACTTAACTGCCTGTTATTATCTTGCTTTTGTCTGTAAAGATGTTAAACAAAGTGTTCATCTCTAATTGTGTGCACTGAACAACATCACCAGTCACTTTAACTCGCCAAGGTTTTTCCGAGTTCAAGCATTCTTTGTTATCTTTCAGACTTGGGAGGGAAAAGCGATTATCTACTCAGCAGAATTTCACAGGCAAACTGAGGCCAAAAGCATCGAAGCCAAGAACACAGGGCCGTCCAAAGTCAAGGTTTTTACAATGAGCATAAAACAATGGAGTTTCTCTTTTCACAGCTTTCAGCCCACTGCAAAGGCCAGACTGTGACCAAAGATAGAAGCTCCTTTAGGCCTGCAGCCATCAGCCTAAACAGCAGCTATATTGTGTGCAGCATCCCTCAGCATTCAGTATTATCATGATGGAAACTGTTATGACAATGTGACCATCAGATTCTGAGTTTTCAGACATTTCTTGGGCACAAATGGAAAACAATGAACATGAAAGACTGGGTTGGTAATCCTGGAAAAGCTAGTACATGCAGTCCCGAAAATATGCTACCCCCCCCCCCCCCTTCCATCAGCCTTCTGGTCAAAGCTACGCCCACAAAACACATAAAAATGCACTAACAACTGCTGGAGGACGACTTTTCTGAAACTCGCTCGCTCACTTCCTGCTCTCAGCGGTGTATGTCTCTCCGGCCGAAGACTTGAGTCATTTGCAGTGAGAGCAAGGACAGGGTGTGCACAGGCAGGCAGTAACTACTGAGTGTGTTAAATAAGCAAATATTCAATTCAAATGGATATTGTAGGTGAGGGTTCGATTCAGACCTAATTTCATCAAAGGAACATGCATTCGAACTGGTGGAAAATCTAACCAACCAACCAATATTTTACCAGACAACTTACTGTTTTGAGCTGTGAAATACAATCATAACATAATAATATGGGACAACCAAAGACACTGGAAATGCATCTGTGCAATTTAACATTTCCAAATTGATTCATCAGACTCTCTTCCAGAAACCACAGTATTTTTTTTCTGTACTGACAAATGTCAGAGTTTCCACCTGTAGAAGGAAGCTCCCTTCAAAGACCCACATTGGACACATTACATTGCACAACATCTTCAATACCAGTACTTCAACATTATGATGTAAAAAGCACTTCAAAGACCAGCAGCGTCAGATTCATGCTCTACAGAGGTTTGGTTGTGAAAAAACGTTCTGAAACAAGATGACTCTCACATGAGTTTTATGCGGTTTCCTGCAGAGGACAGGAAAGAACGTACATGTGTGACCTCTGATGAATGTCACTGGGGAAAATCTGGGAGATAATGAGAACTTGTGAGCACACTGTGCTGTGTTTGACTGTAGAGCACTTTGACTATGACAGATGAGCTGTGGAGAAAAATTCTGCTAAAGCAAAATTATAAGGTCAGCTACAACTTTAGAGAAAGTATTGTGAAACAACAATGTCACTCCCTCATCTATATTTTCACAGAATCTCACCACAGCCTTGTATGAATGAACACACACACACACACACACACACACACACACACACACACACACACACACACACACACACACACACACACACACACACACACACACACACACACACACACACACGATCCAGAGTGCGACTTTGTGTCGCTCTGTAACTTTAAATAAATCTCCTTGGGTAAACAGTGTTTTTAAGAGTCCGCTCCACTGAGGCCTCCATGACATCTCCTGGCAGACTCAGTGGAGCGCAGCTGAGCCAAGGCTGCAGCCTCCAGGGCAGACAAATGCACACACGAACACACACAGAGACATAATAACAGATCACGGAAAATGAGAATCAGTAAAAAAAAGGCCAGGATCTCGACTGATTTGACCACTGAAAAAGATGTAATTGCACGTTTATTCTGCAATTCGTCCCTGGTGCTTTCATTTAGTTTTATGAGAAATTTGCAACACTGCACTTAACATAATTTTGGAGGTATACGAAAGACAGAAGGAAAGATTCTGGCATGTCAGTAGCAACAGTGACTACAGTAAATAAAGAGCCTCAGCAGAATTTTTTTTCTTTTTTTTCTAAAAGAAAGTTTTCTTTTTTTAAGCCTTTATTAATTAATTAGGACTTTGAATTACCCGCAGGATAATCTGTGCCACAAGTTAAGGCTTGTCAGTTCAAGTATGCCTCTTATGAAAGTGATTTCAACTGAATATGACACTAAAAAGAATAAATGTTCAAAAGGTGGTGAACTAACAAGTGAGCTCTGCAGAGACAATACTCAGCAGGGTGGTCCATTACTTCTGCACTGTCTTTAAAAGTCATATCAGCTGTTTTCACCGGCCCAGACGTTGGCTCTATTCCCTTATCAGCTCGCTGCATATGTCCTTACATGCAGGCTCTCGCCACAGGAATTTATGCAAACTATAAACAGCTGAGCTCCGATGGCACCGCAAGATACACAGCAGCTTCCATGGAGCTGCACAGGTGGATCTTATATTTTACGTGTCCTGTTGTGGATTGTGTAATAGCAACCTGCGGTAGCCCTGCAGTCATAGATGCTTAAATCACACTGGAGGGGGTCACAGAGAGGATATTTTATTTAACATTTCACAAGATGATGAATGGACTTTTCATGACCACTTAGTCTATCCCTGAAGTAAACAGTAATAAAGTTTAAAAGCTTTGTTATTTCAAGTACTGTGGTGATACAAATAAAGAGTAACGTCGTAAACACTCACTTCTCGCTCATCTTACGAGATCTTACTTGAGAAAGTGTTCATCAGGCCTCGACATGAAACCAGACAAACTGCTTGTAGTCACGAGCTTGTATTTCAGTTTTCTGCTAAATGTGGTTTGGAACTCTCGATGGCCTACAAGAGCTAAAGCCATCAGCCAATAATAATGGCACTAGAGCACATACCTCCACCAAGGCTCAACAAGGCCCAATTTCTGTAAACTGTCTAAAAACACCTACCTCGCAATGTAAGAAAAAATTAATGGGTTCCCATCCTTCCACCATGTTATGTGGAAAGTTGTTTCATAAACAAATAAACCAACCAACCAACAAACAGACAGATGTAAAAACGTTACCTCCTTAGCAGCAAAAAAAAATTGACGACAACTCTATGTATGATAATAATTATCCACAGTTCTGAACACCCAATGTGAAAGAACACAACATCCTATAAAGAGACAGGACTTAGGTGAGGGAGAAAGTAGAATTTCCTAAATGAAAAGATTCAGCGTCCACCTGGCAAACGCTGCTCACATGGATTACTTGAAATAACCCAGACAGATGGTTCAGAGCTCTGTGGCTTGAGTTGAATTCCACTTCCAGTGAAAACCAACTTTCACTTTAAGTCTGATTAGCCTTTCCTGGGATGTGCAGCATTAGAGCAGCAGAAAGGAAAGGTTGTCAGGACATATTGCTTTAAAAAGAAACGTTGAATGGTTGCTTGAACTTTAAGTCATAAAAAGTAACTGGTCTTGTTTAAACAAGCCTTAGATTTCTCAAGCTTTTTGGTAGCATTTGTTTTTGTCTGGGCTGAAAAGCCTGAGTTCACACATCTCTTCCTGAGGGTGGTGGGAAGAGCCGTAGACGTAATGGACATCTAAGTGGAAATTAAATGCTTTTAATGTGTAAGAATGTAAGTGTTATTCTCATTAATGGAATACGATAAGAACACTGTGCCGCTCAGTCAGAGAGAAGATCATCAGAGGACATTTCCTCTAATCTTCCTGCAGGGATGGCAGCAATTAATAATTTACTGTCGTGGTGTTATTGGATTGTGCCGTGTGCCGTTACAGGAGTCCAGCTGTTAGAAATGCACAAACATGCAGAGCGTTCAGCAGCACTAGATGGCATCCATCCAGTCAACATGGTTCGAATGAACTTTAACGGGCAGATTTCTTGACCCCCCCGCTGTGAAAATTACGACGAGCACTCTCGTTCCCAGCCAGTAGGGGGTGAAGCACTAAAGCCTCGTGCATCCTCCTGAGAGGCACACACGACAATTCAAACCCAGAGAGGCTCTCTTTCAAAAAGGACTTGGCACTTAAAGAACTCAACTGACCATGAATAATTAAATATTTATTGTCTTCCTTTCAGGGTAAATATTCAGGGAATCTGCAGGTTCCTTCTGATCTTTGCTAACGTCAAAGGGAGCAGAAATACAACTTAAGCAACAATACAAGCAGAGATAAAGTTAACAAGGTGGTTATGTGAAAAAAAACTCTTATTAGCAAGGGTCAATCCGTGAGAACTTAAAGTTGTTAAGATTTCCCTACAGTCTCCAGTGACTTATGTCCTCAGTAATGCTCAGTGACCCCCAGAGGCCAAAAGGCAAAGAAGCGAACCGAGAGAATCCTGAACCTGACAAGTGATTCAACATACAACTGATTCTTTTAATCCAAACTGTGGCCCCCTTTTACAGAGTAACTTCACACATTTACCTCCAGATGTTTTATCCCTGAGCCTCTGTCTCACTCTCCACATTCCACATCCTCATCCTATTTAATACAGCTAAGACGGTCCAATAATTCTTCCTGTGTCTCAACAAAAAGCAAATATCCAGCCCTGCCTGACTCTCTGCCCTCTTGTCTCCATCAATCTCTCTTGAAGGCGTTACTCCAGGCGTAGGTCCATCTGTCCATCTGTTCTCTGCGTTTTTCAAACTTCACAACACCTTTTGTCTCACAGTTTTAGCTGTTTACTCGAATCCTTTTAAGTTTGACCATTTTGATTATTTGGAATATAATTCGGAGCAAAGGAAAAAACAGGATGCAGTAAAGTGCACCAAATCAAACATGGACAAGAACAAATTAAATTTCAAACATTAGTGGTTTTAAATGCTGGTGTGACGAAGACATTATGAAGGTGGGATATGTCCCTCTCTTAGAGGTGCAACAACAAAGCTTAAAGGAGACAGATGTCAATTAATTATGTAATTATGGCCAAGTGAATTAATTTGGAAAATGGGAAAAAAGGACGAAGGTAAAAGACTGTGTTCATAATATTTTAAAAGTGACAAACCTATGAATCCCATAAACCATTGCTACTGAGCCCTTTCTAATCACTTCCAGTGAGCTTCTTCTTGAATTTAACCTTGTTGTTGTCACAGTGCTCGTGTCTTGTATGTGTGCGTATATATAGTGTTTTATACAGTGTAACCTATTTAAAGTAAAGACGACTGAGCCGATCGTAGCTAACAAGATTTTCACACTATGGAAAACATTTCCATGGTAACAGAAAGCTCTACCAATCAGAGACGTCACTACTCGCTGCTACACACGAGGATTGTGGGAAGTGTAGTATTTCCTCTTGTCATCGCAAATAAAACACATTTTTTTCTTAAAACACAGCTGATACCATTCTGACTTGTGTCTTCTAAAAGGAGCATATGAAATAATTTATTTTTAAAAGACAAAATTGGATTGTAACAACATTATGAAAATCTATATTCAGAAACTAAATTGGTGAATAAATGAAAGCGATGTTGTGTGTCTCCTGTGCAGAGCCTGGAGGGCCCACGCAAGGCAGACAGCGATGGTAGTGCAGCTTTATTTTTACGATTGAATATAAATTTTCACAATCAAATCACTGCTTTTCTCAACATTTCCGCTATAAACGAATTTCCGAATATTCATTGAGAACCCTAATCAGCAAACATGCATTCCCTCAGGGCCTCCAACAAATCATTTTTCAGTCTACCTAACATACACAGTACCATCCACTACTTTGTTATGACAGTTTTGCCAAACTATGCCAAGACTTGAAACATTTCTGACACAAGTTAGAAGATAAAATAGATTAACTCCTGCTGAGGGCATTTCCCCCTGACTTCCCCAAAAACCCAATTTACAACAACTGGTTGATGCTGGTTCATGAAGGCTGTGTGATAACAGGATGCATTCAAAGTTCAAAATTCTTCTCATTGAGTCATCCTCTTACCCCTTATCTCTAGTTACCTCTGCCAAGGAGGTTATGTTTTCACTCCTGTCCATTTTCTGTTGTTGGTTGGTCTCATGTTTGTTTGATCGTAGCACAATCTGATATCTATGAGTGTGTGCAATTTGGTGCACCTTGATTAAATCTAGGTTTTTATTAAGTTAACTGTTGGGCCTTGATGGAGGTATACGCACAACAAGTGTCGTTATTTGTTACTGTTTTTATGGACACACAAGCCTGTTGAGGCAACCTACAACCTTCCAAAATAATCTGATGATTTTCACTGATCTATAGACGGAATTCACCACTGACCTGCTTAGGATTCAAAATTTCCACCTGAACAATACATGCCAAGTAGCAGAGAACCTTAAGCCATTTTTAGACATGACCTGCGTGTAACATCCAGAGAATTGGCTACAGAGTTTACCCAGAGTTTGCCTTCCACACATGCACAACACAGCTGGAGGTTCTCTGCACAGACGTGTTCACAACAGCAACAAATCCTCCGCATTATTCAGGCGAGAGGTGGAGCGCTATTGAGATCACGTGAACACACAGACAGCGCCCTCAGCTCTTATCACCAACTCTCTTTGTCAGTGTGTCACCGCTTTAGAGATATTTGTTATTTGTTTCTGATGATAAAAGCGTCATCAACCATCCAGCGGGGTATCCCCACTGTGCTCTCTGGAGAAAATACAGCGTATCTGCGGAGTTCAGTGCATGTCTGAGAGCAGCTTTACTGTCAAAGCAGTTCAAGTTTTGACACAGTGAAGCTCGAGCCTGTAGGTGTGTGTGGCGACACTTTCTTAATTTCACAGTTCACTCTCAACTGTCATAAATGTCTCTACATGTTGAAGCCGCAGGACGGGAAAGGCTCATTTTCTTGGCTTTATCAAACTATAAAGTCGATTGAACAAAAGCTGTGAGAGACTCCTGTCAGTGCATGGGGCTTATGTTTCCTGCAAGCTTTTGGTTGAATGTGGGGTTTGGGTGTAGATCTCATGCAGCCTATTGTTTCCACATCCTCTGCAGCCTGAGTAATGGCCTTCTGAAAACAGGCCGTCTTTTGTTCTGGCCTCCTCGGCTCCAGAGTGGGATGCCGTGGCACTGCTTCCCCTCTCTGGTTGATAGGAGGAGAGGGAGGAGGTGCAGGAGGAGGTGGTGGAGGGAGTGAAACCTGTCGCCACCACCGCTGTCTGTTATCAGCAGGAGGCAAGTCAGTCTGTGCCGGGTGTAAATGCAAACTGTGTGTGTGTGTGTGTGTGTGTGTGTGTGTGTGTGTGTCTGCCTGCGTTAATCCAGCGTGAGCAGAGAGAGCCTCAGCTCCAGCTCCTCTCACCGGGGTGTAATCAGCATTACTGCCACTCATAAGACCGAGAAACGAAAAAGGCCAAAGTCTATCAGCCAAACATCCAGTGGCTTAAAGACACACAGACAACGACAGTCACAAACACACATACATGCTCAGACAGCCAGCCTCCATCCTCATCCTCACCACACTTCAGTAAACACTGCTTCTCATCATCTCATCACAAACAAAAGAGCCCAATCGTTCCCAGGGCCACAAGTTGACACATGTCATTTAAGACTAGTCCCCTCCACAATGGAAGACAGTGATACACAACACAATGTGTGTCTGTGTCTGCGGCCCAATGGAAGAGAGAAGGATGAGGGGCAGCAGACACAGAAGAACATACAAAGACAGAAACTAGACGAACATTGAGGCTTAATAAAGCCTTTCACATGTATATTGGTGTATATGCTGTCCGATACATGACAAAATTAAAACATGATTAGGTAATTAGGGAAAAGTTCATCAATATCTATGAATTATTCTGTGAGAAATCAATGAAAATGTTGAAGGAACTGTAACAAAACCCTGGATCTGCCCCAGATATGGATCCGTAACAAACTCCGTAACAGAGTTATTTCCTGACCAACACCACTAACTGACACACAGACAAACAAATGTGGACAAAAACATAACCTCCTTAGTGCAGGGCAGACAGCGAATAACTCCACCATGGCTAAAGCCTTATCATATCATGTAAGAAAGTGAAGCAAACTCGCTGGATCATCTCCAAAATTGAATGGTTTCCTCTTGGGTCATGCTCGAAATTTAATGGAATCCGTCTAGACATTTTTTTGCATAATCCTGCTGACAAACGCACAAGAAAGGTGCTTTGTACCAAATGTATCTGTTAGCAGGTCACATTCCCTAAAATCCTATGTACTCTCTAAAATCTGTGTCGCCATCGGTTTCAAAATCCCAGTGCTGGACGGGCTCCAGTGTTTAATGCATAAGTCTGTTTATAATCCAACAGTCAATCAGTCAGCACTTGGAGCCATGCGGTGTCTTCTCTTTCTTGCCTCTTCCCACATGCTGGAAGTGAGTGATTAATGTGGCTGCCTTGAGAGGGAGACAGCGCATGTAATCAAGCCCCAGTCCTATAATCACCTTCTATCTTCCTTTTCATTTGCAATTTCACAGAGGGACAGAGCTGCCACCCGAGCTGTGAGCTCCAGTACTCAGGGAGAGAGGCTGGGTATGAGGGAGGATGATAGGAAGGGGTGCTGTGCCATAAGAGTCCCCAGAGGATTCAGACTGCAGTGCCGACAAAGACACATCCCTGGCAGTTGCCTGAGGGCCAAACTGTCGACTATCCACAAATTGTGGGTCACTGTGGCCGACAAACGCCCCTCCTCCAACCCCATCCCCACAGAACACTATGTTTCTAGACATGCAGGGCTAAACCATAACGTGTGTGTGTGTGTGTGTGTGTACCTTTTATGCCTCATTAGTTTACGGTGTGGATTTTCACATGAGGGAATTAGATGGGACACGTTCCTCAGTGAGCCAAGATGTGCTCCACATCTCAAGCTGCTTAATTGGACAGAGAAAGCATTTTCTCCAGAGCTGCTGCTGCTGCTGCTGCTGGATCTCAGAGGGCCACTTGTCTTCATCTCGTACTTGCACGTTTGCTAAACAAATATGTAATCCTGTCGACACACAAGATTTTCATTCTTGGGGTTTTAGCAGACGTAGCAAGATAGTGGTAAACTGGGATTATGGTGTTTAAAACATTATAATCCCTCAACAGTTTCCTCTTTGTTGGCACACACACTCATAAACATGATCTGCCAGAAAACAACACACGTTTATAACAGGTGACACACACGCAACATATTCAGTACACTGAAAAGACTACTGGAATGCAGTAAAAGCTCTTATGGAATGTCAACGTTTGCATGTGCTTACTTCAAATTGCACTACGTGTTGCAATGACCCCTGAACTCTGCAGCACAATGGAAGTCACATTCACTGGTGGATACTGCTCCTGGAAACGTGAGGACAATATGTGCTATGTACGTTCCAAGATGATTCACACACATTAAGAGTACATTTTTACAGTGCTTTACACACTGAGATGATCTGCCACTTTTTATACCTACGTCTCCAGCTTTTAAAGACGAGACAGATTGTTTTGTTTGGGAACAAAGTTGGAACGGTTGCAATTCAAGCCTTTTTCATGCCTTTCACACACTGTTTTCTCACATCTGCTCTTTCGGATATCATCCAGAGATCTTAGGGGGCTGGCCGGAGAAACTCCAGAGAATCCTGGAGCCTCTCACTTGGACATTTGCGTTCTCACATACAGCCCCTCCAGAGAATGTTAGGAGATTATCTGGAATTCAGTGCATGTCTGAAAGCAGCTTTGTCGTCTACAAAACACTAAATGGTCAGGGCCTTAAGTGCATTTCTGAAATGATAGCTAGTGGTCTGTTAGAACTAGAGGGTGAAATGGCATTTAGCCACTGTGCTGCTTTAGTTATAAGTTATAAACTGCTCCATTTAGTTCACTACTTCACTTGATCAATTCATCTTACTCTTTAATTAGACATTAAAGTTTTAACAATTTGTGCTTTTATACAATTGCTATGTTTTACCCTTTAAAATGTTTTCATGCTTTTTATTTCTCTAAAGCACATTTGAATGACCTCTCTGTATGGTAATTAGCTATGCAAATAAATTTGCCTTGCATTGCTTAATGTAGTCAAAGTTACTTTGGTCCATGTTTAAAAACATCAGATAAAAGTCTAGACTTCAACCTGTGGTCACGGTTAAACAGCTACTTGTTTACGATGGAAGATGTTTGCAGTCTTCTCCGTCTTAAGTCTCGACTCAATTAGTTCCACAGCAGGAAAGTTTCTATCATGTTGGGCACAAACGAACCCTGGGGAGAGGCCACAACACATCTGGACCGACTGTAATGTGTCGGGCTGAAAAACTCAATTCATGTCGGGTTATCTAAGCGGGGTGACAACACACAAGGCTGCATTCCCGCACGTATTGTTATTCAAATCAGAGGAGACGACACACAACAAGAGAGAGGGCTCCTGGGATCTCAGCATAGACACGCAAAAAAAAAAAAAAGAACTCAAACACACGGATACTTGTGCAAGTGGCAAAACTTCCCTCATTCCCTCGCTCTTTTATACACAGAAGTAAACACACACCACACACACACACACACACACACACAGGGTCCTCGGGGGGACCCTCTCTGGGCTGCTTTAACACTGCTACACAATAGGCAGTGAGGGCAGGACAGGAAAAGGGAGGTGGGACATGAATAAATCATGCCTTTAGGCCACACAGGCCACAGCATAAACACACACACCCAAATAACACAACAACACAACGGCATCAAACAAATCAAAAGGCATGAAAAGTATGCCAGTCCTAGCCCACACACACCACTTTGACACACAAGGTGTTTTTTCTCTCTTTCTCACACACACACACACACACAAACACACAAACACAGAGGGAGAAAAAGTTGGACTCCAACGTGCCAATAGGATGGGGAAAGTCAGCTGGCCAGAGTTCACATACTCCGTCTCTCTCTGTGTCAAAGCTACATACACATAGAAAAACACACATTCATGAACGTCTGAGTCAGGCACACTGAAGTCATCATGTCTCACACTATAATCAGGAGCATTATGGCTCCTGTAATTACCTCTAAACATTAATTTGGCTAATAACTTGAGCTCTCTGTGCCATATAAGGGAGAGGTGTGGGAACAGTCCCTCACCACTCACAGTCAGTAGCGGTCCGAAGATGAACTGTGACGCCGTCAAAACTCAGTTTACCTCCATACTACTACGTTTTCAAACTAAAACGATCCACATCAGTTTTAATCCCTGTCCATACTAACATGCCTGAAAACGGATATCACGTGACCACTCACATACACTGAACATGTGTGTTGCTGTTAGCAAAGACAAAATGAGCAGCAGGCCGAGGCTAATGCTGGTTGTTTTCTTCCAGAAGGAGATCATGTGATAGGAGCCTGAAGAATTCCCGAAGAGTGCCTACATCATAGTTTCCAACCATCTCAGTTTCTGACCGTCAACTCCAGGGTCCAGAATTTTAAACATGGCCAGCAGCGGTTCCAAACGTATCCGGTTCAGCGGCTCTAAAACTCAGGAGTACTGTGGACGCCAGGTGTATCCATAGCAGAGTTGATGTGTTCTCAAATGAAAACATAGTGCTGTAGTATGGATGTAGCCTCAGACACAGGCCTCTCTTTTCAATACAGCACTCTGCTACATTCAATCTCACTAGCACTTGTTGAGAAAAACTAATGTGATGCAAAATCAGTTAATGCTTTTTTTTTATTTGAAAAGCTGTCCTTTGCAAATCAAAAAAGAGAGAGAGAGAGAGAGAGAGCAAAGTCAACAAACTGTCTCTTGAGGTGAGAAGATCCATGTGTGTCCGTTCAAAAACACTTTATTTGGCAGCTACAGCAGTTTCTCCAGTCGATTTCACTGACTCCAGTCAGCGTGCTGCGTTTCATGGACAACTACGCTTCAGCACAAACTCAGTGCCTCAGCTTAGTGAGTGAGCTGTGAAGCCTCGGATTGGATTTGCAGCTTGTCTTCTAATTTAATACCACACATATTCCTGTGGAGGTAAACAAGCCCTGACTGACAGCTTGTGCACAAGCCAGTCAGGTCACTTTACGCAAACATACTGGACTAATAAAAAAGCCACAACCACCTAATTATAAATCATAATGATAACAACAACAAGGAGGAAGTAGAAATGAATATGACTGCCCTCAGTCCTTCAAGGAAGAAATGCTGAGTGTTTAGGGGAATTATTAAAGTGCAACACTAAATTTCCTGAGTACTAATAATACAGGAGTAAAGCGCTCTTTGCACTGTTAACCACACAAGCCCCCTCACAAACTTCACCACCACTCAGCTCATCTTGTCGTGACAGGAAGGGGGTTGCAACTCTTTCTAGCCAGCCCCATGCAATTAGCATTGACTGAAAGGTAAAGTATTCACCAGGGACACAGCTGCTCCAGACTTCAGTCCAAACACGAATAGTTCAGATTGTGTGCTGCGGATCATTGTACTGTGATGACGTGCCATTTGGTTGCATCACATACAGTAAATACTCACACGCACAGACATATTTTGCACACATTTAATCTGTGTTCCTGACGTCTCCCTATTTGAGTTATGATTACTCCTCTCCACACTGTTGACTCCGTCTCAGTCACTCTGTGTGTGTGTGGGTGTGTGGGTGTGTGTGTCCCTCCCTCCCTTTTCCCAGCGTCACTCACTGACCTAACAAAGCCTCTCCACAGTCTCCAGCCTGACCCAATAACCTGCATGCCTCCTATCTGCTGGAGACGAGCAGCTATAAGCTCTCATCTGAGCCGCTGCGAGGAGCAGCAGTGCGGTGGCACATGTGAGTCAACAGCAGCTTTGTGTGATGAACAAAAGCTTCTTTGCAGTTGTCTGAATTTGTGAAATTATTTGGCACAAACCTTTATTTTAGAAATGCGTGCACTTAAGATTGCCATGTTAGCCTCTTATATGTCAAATAAAAAATAAACCTAACCCTAACTAAACATAAATCAGGGGCGGGTCCAGGGATGGGGTCGGGGGGCACTGAATTCTAAAAACAAACTAGTCACTTAAAAGCAACACAAACAAATAATATGACAAATTACGATTTTGAAGAACACAATGTGCTTGAACAATTTTCAAAACATGTTCAATCATGCGTGACTTTCAACAAAGCTATTGAGCCAACAGTAAACAGGGAATTAACTCCAATGTGCACCTCAATGAATCAGGAATTGTGCATGGATGAAAAGTGATGTCAATTGTGGCTGCCAATTTAGAAAAATCCTAGGTCTGCCACTGGCATACATAATAATAACATCCAAAAATGAAACTTACCCCTTGGTTTCCGTTGAAACAAATGGATGGTTGATTTGGCAAAGTTCCCTGAGAGGAAGAAGCACAAGAACAAACAATTATCATGTAATGTGATAAAGTGTAATTTGAACTCATAGAACAGGTAATGCCTGTTAGGTGTTAATGGTCTCAGCTCATTATGAGACACTAACAAGTAGATCAGTCAGACTTCATTGTGAAGGTTTCCCAGCAAGACAGCTGAGTGTTTCCCGGCAGGCACCGGGCTCAGACCTGGTATGTCCCTCACACAGTCACGTAGCCTCACACACTCAGCAGGTTAAAACACACACACACACACACACACACACACACACACACACACACACACACACACACACACACACACACACACACACACACACACACACACACACACACACACACACACACACACACACACACACACACACACACACACACACACACACACACACACACACACACACACACACACACACACACACACACACGTGAACTTGTCTGAGCTGCTCTAGTTTAACTAGTCGCAACACACGGAGACAGCGGAGGCGACCAGAGAGTGAAACAGCGATGGAGGAGGAAAGAAGCCACACTTGTCAAAGTTGTCTCCTGATGAATCCACGTCCTCACACTCTCACACATGAACACACAAAGGTACCTTGAGGTTTTGATAAGCCTCCAGTGCTCTGAGAGCCGTGTCCGTGAGCTTGACGTGGAGCAGCGTCCTGCCGGAGCCGCTCAGGCTGCTTTTCCCGCAGCAGAGCCCGTAGAGCTGCTCCTGCCTGAGAGAAGCCATCTCCGGCTTTTCTGAGACTCAAGTCAGAGCTGCTTCCACTGTCCGCTGCCCTGACGTCACGCTGCGAGGGCGGGGCCACGGCGACAACAGCACCAGTGACCTGTGTTTGTGCGCGTGTGTGTGTTTGTGTGCGTATGAATGTATTTATACATGCTGTGACAAACTCTCATCATTTGAGCAGACCATAAAACTATTTCCCACGTTATTTTACTCACATGTTCATATTTGTTTAATTCATCTGGATCAGAGGTTCTCAAAATTACAAGATAGAACATTTCCTGGGGACCCTCTCATTTGTCCCTTGGAAAAATCGACTTGACTTTGTGTATGTGTGAACGCAAAAGTCCCAGTGACTGCCTCCCGACTCTCTCTGGCCAGCCACCTTGTAAAAAGCCCACAGAATGTCCTGAAGGGGCCATGTGAGAACACAGCAGGAGAACCCCCCCCCCCCCACCACCACCACCGTGACCGATGTGACCAGCGTGTTGATGACATTTTCTAGCATGTGACAGACACAAACATGAATAAAACAGAAAAGTAAACCAAAATGTCTAAAGACGTGACATCCTGTCTGTGCCTGCTGCACCACCCTTTGCATGAATCTCGAATGGTGGATTTGTTGCTGTTGTGAACGCTGCTGAGCGGAGAATCTCCTGCTGTGTTCTTCATGTGTGAACGGAAACCTCTGGAGAAAGTGGGGGCCCAATTCTCTGAAGTTCCTCCGGAATTCATGTCTGAAAACAGCCTAGAAACATATTGGACATATTTTAAAAATATCTTCACCATGTCAACACAGAATACCTTCATGACCATTTTACTGTATGAATCTGGAAACTTTTCACAGACCCCAATTTGGCACGGACCCCAATTTGAGAAAAACTGATCTGGTTCATCGGATTAGTTGTTTCTGGTGGAGTTGCTCTCAGAAATGCACTGAACTCCAGATCCTTATCTAAAATAAGCCAGAGGGGCTGGATGAGAGAACGCAAGTATCCAAGTCAGTTGCCTCGGACATTAATAACAGAATGTCTGGAAAATGTCAGAGTGAGCTAATGTGAGGAAATGTTCAGAAAATTCACAGCAATTAAGTGGGCGTGTGGATGACATTTCTAACAAGTGACAAACACAAAACTAAAACAAACAAGATTACAAATATCCCTATATAAATAGGATGACAACTGATGCTTGTCACCTGACTCTGCCACTCCCCAAAGACACTTGCAGCATTATTAGCGGCCCACAACTGTTTTGGTTCATCTAATCAATCTCATTAATGAAACAGCCCTGTGAGTCAACTGTTCGTTATGTGCCCGCCATTAAAACACAGACACACAAAGTCAGAGAGGGTAAAAACAGTGAGGCATTCAGCAGCCATGGAGCCTGGGATTTCCCACGGTGGAGACCAAAACAAAGCTAAAAGCCCAAAGTATTTTGAACTTAAATTTGCCAGATGGAGAGAGATGTGAGTGTGAGTGCTTGCTCAATGTGTAAAGAGCCTACTGTTAGCAAACACAATCTCTGTGACCCTATCACATATGTCAGTGCTGCTTTAACAGCTTGTTCCTCCGGTACCATGCGACCAAAATGACTGAATAGTGGTTTACATAAGAAAACATAGAACCCAATATCCAGGCCATGCACAGTATTTAAGTTATAAATTACAAGCTAGCTTAGGGATGTTATTGAGACTAAAACATTTCAGAGCTTTACCTCAAACACATTCATTGAAAATTCCAATTACAAAACAGTTCAGCCATTTCAGCCTGTGTGGACGAATCTCCCAGTGCAAACCTCGAAAAAGGTTATATCGCAGCTCTGATGCATGTCACTAAAAATATGGTGAAGAAGCATGTCACCAAACTGCATCCGTTGTGACCACATACTGGCAATCAACAAGGTCAGGCAGGACAAAACCAGCTGATCAACATTTCTTGATGAATAGCAGTGCATGTTAAATGTGTCACCCATAATTCATGTGTCAGTGTGCCTGTTAAATGATACAACCATCACATAACCCGGCAATGAAACAGGACTGTAGGGAAGAAAACCTTTAACAATCTGTGACTGAGACCTGATAATTAAGTTAAAGTCTTAGTAACAGGAATACTTTGCTGATGTAAATGTTGTTTCAATACACTGTAGATAAGCAGAATACAGAATCATCCAATTTATTTATCATAGACCGCAAAAAGAAATCCTGCAGTTATAGTGACGTAGATATAGCCAGGTATATATTCCAAGACATCCATCCAATGCATAAAATCACATTTAATCACATAGTTTAATCAAATAATATTTAACATGGAATGAGGTAAAAGAAAAAAGATTTTGTATACAGGTCTTTGGGAAAAGAGCAGATACTTATCAATACACAAAGGGAAATGTAAGGCAGTCATCAGCATTGGGGCCTCACACCAAGAGGGCTCACAGTTCTCCCGCTGCCTGCGTGGGTTTTCACAGTGAACTCATGGTTTCACAGTCCACAGACATGCAGGCTAGGTTAACTCCCCATATCTTTAAATGTGAGCGTGCATGGTGCATTGTGTGTCTCTATATGTCAGGACGGTGAAATACTCCTTGTGTGTATCCCATGTTTTTCCCAGTGTCACTACGCTCCAGCCGTTGTGACCAAAAAGAAGAAGCAGATGAATGGATGGTTAACTTGGTTCATTCCTAGAATGGAAAATCACCGTCAACAATTGATGGGGTCTCATTGTGTAAAGATTTTTTCACATTGTGATATAGTGATCACAAAAGTAAAAAGGCAGCCACTATTACCTTTACTATTGCAAAACAAGCTAATATGTACAATCTGAATGCATATTGTTGTATGAACAGACACTCCAAAAGCAATCAATGCAATGGTTGAATTGTTTATTTACTATTAATACTTGTATTGTGGGTGTATGGGAACAGCCATATTTAGTTCATAGGAAAACATTATAGAATATATATATATAAAATAATTCAATTATGAATTATCTGGTGGACTTCTTAAGGGCTAAAAAAGGAAAAAGGAAATAACGAGCAACAATTACTATGTGGGTCAGTTTTCAAATGGTCCTGGACGGAAAAGATGCTTATCCGTGGAGTTAATGGGCTTAGCTATCGTTATTTTTGCCAGTCTGTCCAACTTTCCATTGTCTTGACCCAGCGGCGAAATGAACAAGAGCAGGAGCAGCTATAGACACTGCAGACCTGTTCTCTATTACAGAAACTGATATGTTTGAGTTTACGAGTCTCACAGCCCAGAAACATGACCGAGCCAAAACCACAGCAAACCTAAGCAACTTAAGTGTTTGCATAACGGTGAGAAAGCCAACAAGTGATGGTGGACGTTTGCAAAGCAGATGAGTCTGACATGTAAGCCTATTTGGCTAAATTGCTAAGCTACTCCCTGAATGAAAGTACATAACAGGAGGGGGGAGGGGTTACTGGAGGTCGACAGGGAACAGGTGGTGCTGAACCTTCATGTCATGCCTCACCTCCATGAATCTGGGATTTGGAATAAAAAAAAAAATCCTCTTTCTCCTCTTTCTACTGATCATCACCCAATTCTCAACCACATGTGCTGTGCATTCAGCCCTGAGCCCTAGATACTGCGTAATGATACTTAAATACAGCAGTTCTTTCCCCCTCCCACTAATGCATGTGTGGGTCTCAAGTCGCTCCTCCAACAGCATAGCGGTGGGAGATTAACACAGCCCCTCCCTCGTCTTTACCTGGCTCATCTGTCTCATCCACTCATTGTCTGTGGTTTGCCATCTGCTGCATGGGAGAGTGGTAATGCAGAGCGACCCCTGGGGAGTGACGTTTCCCACCTGAGGTCAATGACTCAGGACACCTGCAACTGGCAAGAAGTGCAGCTCGTTCACATTGTGTTATTGTCCCTCTTGTTTCCTTTCTTTCGTGCAGAGCAGTCAGTGTTCAGTCCATTACATTACCACCAAAGGTTATATAATCCAGACTACATCACAGCCTCACAGACACAACACCAAGCTCTGTGAAACATCATGTGTCTAGGTTATGGCTCGAGCCTGCAGAGGAGGAGAGAGAAGAAGAACAGATGCTCAGGATGAATATTTGTCTATAAATTCAAATAACATGATGAAATATCTATGTGAAAAAGTGTAATATATTTAAACTAGTGTGAGAAGATACAGATTCATCTTAAACATACACCTTTAATATATTTAGCACTTTAGTGTATTAATTCACACAAATAGCCTAATGCTCCAGATTCCTGAAGTTTCAAACGCATCATAATTTGATATAGAATCTTTATTTATATTTACAGCATTTACTCTCAAATGATTGACCAGTCTGTGTTTAGTTACAGATACTTTCAGATCATCTGTCTTCCATGGATCAGGAGGAGGGGGGTTCAGCAATGGTCTTAGTCTATGCCCCCCCCACCAAAAAGAGTTTTATTTGTTATTGGTCATTTTTCTAACATGTGTTCTTCAGCTCCAACCCACACAAATCCAAGTAACACTACTTGAGGCAATTCATCAGACCTTGTACAGTTCGTACAATGTGAACAAAGACTGATGTGTAAAATCAACACTTGTTTTTCTATATATGACCCATTGGGGGGTCATGTGTCATACATCATTTTCCCCCCCGCCCTGTTAACAATAATATTGATGCTGCTGAACCATCACAGTTCAGTTCAGGCACCAAAACACACTTTTTGTGGGAAATATAATGGCTGATTGGATAATGTTCAGATGCAACATGTTAATCCGTTCTTTGAGTGACTGAAGCTAGATAACAGCAGTGGAGTCAGCAGGATGGTGCAGGTGGATGGAAGATGTACAAAGTACACTACTTTCTCACCAAACACTGGGCATCGCATCTGGACTCTTGTGTGTGTTTGGGTTTAGGGATCCAAAGCACTTTTGTGTTAAAGGTACATTATTCTTTTAGTTTTAAACCAAAGCTCTAAACTTGTTTCTAACCTTAATCAAGTGCAGTGAGTGCACAACCATAAAAAGCACTTCCATAAAAAGTTTAATAATGCTGTTGTTATTGCAAGTACATTTTTGCTCTTGACACTATGGAACCAGACTTCCTCATTTGCTCCCATCCTAACTACCACACCAATAAACTTGTTGCAAATATGACATATGGGGTCATTTTCTCAAAGGACAGACTCGAACATATCGCACAAATTTTATGTTAGAATAGTTTAAAGTTTAACCGACCACAGCAGCACATGTGCAGCTCTTTACCTTTAGTTGCTATCTACCAATGTGACTGGTATAGATTCAAACAGCTGCCATGATAACATTAAATACTGTTTTCACAGGTTTTATATGTGGTTAAAAACAAAGAAGTTAATGTGAATGCAGATATATATTTTAATGAAGTCAAAAAGGAAGAAGGATGTGGTTTTGGTGTAACAGATTTATCTGATGAGCACTGTAGAAAGAGCGTCTCCAGGCACAGTTCTGTTTTCACCTGCTGATGGAAATTCCTCTTTTAAATGTATTTTAGACACTGACTAGTCCATGATTGATATTTCCCAACAGCAAGTCTGATTTTTGTAAATGAGCATGATGAAGGAAGTACATGTAGTTTGCAGTATTACAGCAGCAAGAGTCATAATAGGCATCAGTAAGTAATAAGTAACAGGCAATACTTAAGTGTAAAGGATATAGAAAATATAGAAAAGTATGAATGTAAACAAACAAATATATGCGGTAAAAACAGGAAAATGTGTGCAGTGTGAGAATAACTCCCCATCAGTGTGAATGGATTAGACATGAACTATCATCCTGTTCTCTGGTATTTAAAGAGGCTGATAAATGTACCCTGCTGGCTCAGTGACTGTTTTTGCACATCTTACATGATTGTCAATATGAGCTGACGAGTGTTATCAAATGTGTCAAGACATGAAACACACCCATTTGTGTACAGTGTGTGCAGCACAACATTTCAGTCAGCATTTTGTAAACAGGAACATGATATCAAACTGTTAAGATGTGAAGCAAATGCCTCTGTATTATTTAGTATATTTATATATGTATACATGCATATACAGTACATGTATATAGTTTCAAAGTTCTATTATATATTTTTGCAGCCACAAGTCTGAAGTTTGTACAAATCATTTTTACACAAAGTTATAGTATTGTTTCGATGGAAGATATGTTCATTTTATAGGGTTTGTAAGTATCCATGTTTTATAATAATAATAACAATAATAATACTAATTATTATTATTGTTTGTAAACTTGAATAAAAAACTTTATTTAATTACAAAAAGTCTCAAGAATCCACAAACAACTGTATCAAAGTGGGTAAAAAACCTTAAAGTTAAATTTTTATAAAATTTATAGTAGACAATCAAACTCATCTGAGTCATGGTGAGCTATGTAACATTTAGTGTTGCATATGTTATTATTTGTGTTACTTTCAGTATGTTAACAGAAATAAAAAATAAATAAACAAGGCCAAAACAAAAGAAATATCTTTAAAAAGCAAAACTGCCTCAGCCCAAATATTTCTGAAACAACTGTACTAGAAAAAAAATGTGTGATTTTTTTAAGCCAGAGGGTAAAAACAAAGAATCCTGATAATGTTGCATCAGGTTGGACTT